>NDXB01015711.1:11885-32876 GCA_002631895.1 Agapornis roseicollis | reverse complement strand
TCAACCGAAATTCTTGTTTTTTGCCCCCACCACCCCCTTTTTTTTTTTTTTTCCTTAGGGAATATACTATTTCCACGAGACTGAAGCAGTGCAGCAGTCGTTTCACTACAAGGTCTGTTAAGCTGATCAGCCATGAGACCTGGCTGGAATGCATAAGTCCCAAACAGTGACTAGTTTTAAAAGCTTTAACTTGTATACAATTTATGTCTTGTTGGAATTGAAGACCAAGCTAGGACTTAACAGTACTGAGATAGCATGTGTTATTTCTCTGCTGAGTTCTGTGGAAGTCTGCAGTCTTTGGGAGAGTATTGCATATTAAATATGAGTTTCTGTTAGCCACAATTAAATACTTCTTCTAATCATCCTAGATATCTTTAAAGCTACTATGTTAAAAAAATGAAGTTATCAAAGATCCATAACTATTCACTATTAACTGTGATAGAAAGCTGGTAATTGGAACTCTTCTTGGATATGTCTCCATTAGTGAGAAAATTAAAATACAAAATTGAGTAATGCTTGTTTCTCTCTGAAAGCTTCGATATTCTTAGCATGTGGAAATTGCTTTAGATCAGAAAGCTTGAACAGCAGAACAAATTAACAGATACCATAGGTACAAATTATTTTAAGTTCCTAAAGCCTCAAAATTGTCATCCTTGCTCCAAAGTCCTGCGCTTTATGTTTAGCAGCCTCTTACATTGCCTTCAGCATCAACATAGTTTCCTTATCCTTTTTAGATTATCAGGGTGGCAGATGTGTTTTCAGAGTTGGGGGTAACAGAGACACAGATTTTAAAATGGAATATTTATTTCTCCTTATCTTCAAATGTGCCAACTGTTGACCATGTGTCTTTGAAAACAGGATCAGATTGAATTCAAGAAGCCAAAGCTTTAAAAAGTGGGAGACTTCTCCAAGAGGAACCTTGAGGTGTAGTCTTTAGATGAAGTTATGTCAGTAGTTACACATTTGCTCCAAAAGCAGTACAGGAAAGGGAGAGAAACTCCAGCAGTAACCAGTGTCTCTGTATAGATGCTGTGGGTAAGCTTGTTTCTCTCTCAGGTGCTGCTTTGAGAAAACAGAGCTGTAGGTGGATGAACTTGATGAGCATGGGCTGTTTCCCACCATGCAGTCATGGAATTCAGGTTCTCAGAGTTGAAGGTTCTCACATTTCGTAGTCCTTAGTGTATGTCCAACCTTTTATTGATAACAGGCATACTAGTTTCCAGATAAATAACAGATATCTGTGATAAAACAGTGCTCATATTTTTCATATGCATGTTTTTATATGGAACAATATATTTTTCTATATATTTTCCATACCAACAGATATTTTCAGTTTGAAAAAAGGACTCACATAACAGAAGAAATTGTTGGCTTTGAACTGTTTGTGCATGTTAATTAAGTCAACAATTCAAACTAGATACTAACAGTTTTAAGACTACAAAAACTATTTTTTTTTTTAAAGTGTTCTTAAGCTTTCTTGGGATGTACTTACTTTTTTGTCATCTTTATAGACAAGAAATCGGTATCAGAGAACAAGTTCTGAAGATTATTGTGTTTAAATAGGTTTGATATTTTCTTTCAGTAACCTTTTGATCTATTTAGGTTGCAAGTATGGATCCTTCTTATTATAAAAAATTGAGGTGGGATACCTAAATACCTTTGAAATACTTTTAAAATAGGAGTGATAAACCAAAATTCTTTAGATCTGGTCCTGGATTCAAAAACCAGAGGTAGAGCTCAAGCAGTTATTGAAGTAACGTGTACATGGGACTGTCTATAGCTTAAAAAGGCTGTCCTATAAATTTCAGCCTGGGGAAGTTACTGTGATGGATAGATACTTTATAGGCATAAAGCAGAAGTTTTATTTTTTGTTGAAGGTCACTGTCAGATGTGTGCTGAGAGAAAATCCATTGACACAAGCAGCTTTTAAGCAAGGCAGTTTCCATTTTGTTACCTGAAGAAACTGTTTTTGATGTTAACTGTAAAAAGTCTAAATCAATTTCAGTGGGCATTCCTAAACAAAATCTCCCAATAACTTACACTTTAGCTAAAGACACTCCTGTTTAAGTCCAGAGTCTCATTTGTTAGTTCATTCAAACAAGAGCGTGGCCAGTATCTATCAACTTCAGAAAACAATCAGTGGTTAATAATCTGTCTCTGGTACTCTTGGGTGTTCAGATGGTATCTGACTCATCTGTTTGTTGCCCACTGCCTTTGAAGAGGTGGCCTCAGGTTACGGCAAGCACCTCTACAAAAGGCTGCTGGAAAGAGCAAAAATGTGGTAGACTTGTCCTTTCCAGAGAAACATTGTCTGAACAGATTATAAGCTAGAAAAAGAATGAAGTTAGAGTCCTGTATCCAATTCTTAATTAATTTAATTTGCTCTCAGTCTTGAGCTTTTCCCTACTGATAACTTTTCTATGAAGCTAGTCATTTTCCTTTATCAAAACCCCCTTCTTTCAAGGAGTGTCCAGCAGCATTTCCACTGCAAATGGAAGCATTCTCTCCCATTTCTGTTATTTTGGGAAATACCTAGTACCAAAGTCTAAAGTAATATAACTGTATTACAAATGGAGATGTTAAAATGTGGAATGAGCAATCAGAAGAGTATGTGACTTTCTGCGTTGCTTTACAGAAAAATTGTCAATTCATGTAATTGATACCAATTTAGAGTAAGGGCAGCAAACGGTAGAAGAGCCTAGTTTTGGGTTCTTTACTGCACTTTTAATACCTTGATTGGAACATAATCCGTATAAAAGCTGTTGGTCAGCACCTGCACAAGTGGTAAAAATGAGAGTGGAGGCATGTCCTGGAAGATAAAATTAATAGTGGCATCTTCCTTCAGGATTGGTTTCTCCACTTTAGCATCTTTCATGGCAGACAGAAACAACCATTTGTGTAAATGTCCATCAGTGTGGTATGGCTGGAAGTATCATTGACTGTGAATGGGTTGACAGCAGCAACCAAAAGTTGAGGCAGTTAGGGAGAGGGACACTGGAAAAAGATATCATTGTACCAAATGTCTTGTTTTCCTTTGGGGTCTTTTAGCTGGTGGTGGTGGTTTACCATGTTAATGTCCAGTGATTTGGATATCATACTAAACAAGTTTCATTTAAAAAAAAGAGAAAGAAAAGTCTGAGTATTGCATGAGCCATTGATTTCCATACATGTACTTACCATGGGCCAAGAAATACATTTAACTTAGAGTCATGTATTTCAGTTCCCAGTAAATACTAGAACAGTAATGTTGGCAGAGTGCCCCTTCAGTAGATGTTTTACTGGTTTTTTTGTTGTCTTTCTCTTTTCTTTTTATTTTTAGCCACCAGCTAAATACCTCCTGCCAGAATTGACAGCATCAGACTATGGGAAGAAGTGTGTGGTCATTGATTTAGATGAAACTTTAGTGCACAGTTCATTTAAGGTAAGTAAATTCTTGCAACTCGAATCTGTCAGTGAATGTTGTAGAAACTGTTAAGCCTCTCAACACACTAACCAGTCTTACAGGCTCTCCTAGGATGCCTTGTAGTTCTCATTGTTATTTCTATGAATATTCATCCTAATTTAGCTGTAAGGGAGTAACACACACATTACTATATACTTGATTCTGAGAAAGTCACACCGACTGCAGTAAAGCCTGGAATAGTTAACACTCTTTATAGCTTTAAATGGTACCTGTTCCCACAAGAACCTGTATTGTAACAGGTACAAAACCTGGTGCTCTGAAAACACATTTTACTTTTGATGTTTAAATGATGCCATAGTCTAGGAGAACGAAAACTCAGCACAGTTTCATGCTAGGTAGATACACCTCAACCTAGTAGATTTTGACACGAATCATTGTTGGGCACTGTTGCTGGAGAAGATTGCTTTCCCTTTCAGGCTGCTGTCCCTATGGCAGTGTTTTTTAGGTATTTAGCTTTCACAACAGGAAAGCAATTAGCATTTAGCTGTTCCTGATGAGTCAGTCATCTTCTAGAAGCAACTTATATAATCCTTCAGATTTCTGCATGTGGTAGAAGTAGTGGTATTTTTCTATTGTTTAATTAAGGCTAAAATTAGAATAGGAGAATTCAGAAATACAAGTAACTTAAATTGGCTCAGAGTACTGGTGGCATTTCTGATTAGCAAATGTCAAACATGATAAAGCATCTGCTAGTTTCATACTTCGAATGGAGAATTTATAAGAATCAATATTATATTTCCTTACTAGTAGCAAGCTAGAGTTACCACCAACTTCATTGTCTTCTAGTTTTGGTTGCACTCCGTTTTTCACTGCTAACATAAACTCAACTTTTAATCCTGCATTATTTATTTGCCAGCATTTAAATATTCAAACCATAATTCATGTTGTGGTTAGAATTTGGCTACAGCCTGTCTTTGTTGACTTAAAGAAGACCTTATATGGAGATACTAGAACAAATATGTCTGTGCCTCAGACTGAAACTAAGATTCTTCCCTGTCTTTATTGTGACTGATTTTATAGAACAATCTGTGGTGGTGTACAGCAACCTCTTAACCTCAGTTCCAGATCCTTGTCTTCTATACCCAGACTGAACTTGGACTAATGAGTTTTTAGGGATACTAGAAACACAGTTGGATTGGGAAGGGGAGGGACTGTGCTTTCTTAATAAAATAAGAGTCAAAAAGTAGGGAAGGAAAGCTTCCTTCCCTAAGGAAGGCTTAAAAGTCCACATTTAGTGGAAAATAAGTTATTAGGCTTGGTGTTAGTTGAAGTGTAAAAGTTGCTTTCTGAATTTTGTGGGTAACTTTGTACTGTAATTTTTCTGGGTTTTGAAACAAAATGAGATTCAATTTAAGTGGATTTTAATTTCTCTTTTTTAACCATTTTAAAGAAGTACATGTTTAATGGTTGACATAGTGTAAATCCTTTTTTGTAGGATTGAGGTTTGCCTTTATTGCAGAGTGCTTTCATAACAGGCTCACTTTAATCATCTCATTTATTCAAATGATATTTAATGGGTATTTAAATGATGTTAAATAGATACTTAAGAAAAATCAGAAGATTGTTCTACTTAGTCTTGAACACTGAGTAATTTTTTGTGTTAGGGGAAAAAAATGGTCCTTTTTTTGTGCAAGTTGAACAGCATTAGGCAAATGTTGGAGTTTGTGCAGTATTAGAGTCTTAATGGCTGCGATGGCATTATCTTAATGTGTGAAGCCCAGTAATGGGAGTATGTAAGAGAAAACCAAGTGTTAGAGGAAATAGCCTTAGTTGTTTAGTGGCTGGCACTGTTGGTGATGCTGTTTGGATTTTGTTTCATAAAGGGAAATACTTCAGCTGAAGTAAGTCCATTATGGTCATCAAAAATGACAATGGATTTCTAGAAGAGCAGTGGTTTTAATACCTATATGCACACTGCTCTGCCTTGAATAATCAATTTAGTTTTGCTGTTTCTTTCAGGTTTTTGTGGGTTGGGGTTTGGTTTGGGTTTTTTCCCCTCCACAAGAACATGCCTGCACTCCCAGGCAGGTCCCTACTTAACAGCTGTAAAAGCATACATATATTTGTGAATTTTAGTACAAAAGGCTTTATTTAAAACACCTGATATTTAAAAATTCATAATTCTGTTAGAAATAGGTTTCATATTTCAAATGCAGAATATTTTTTTTTTTGATGCAACCAGAGATGCAGAATAGTTGAAGTGCTCTTTTATGAAAGCAGTAACATCTGAAGGAGGGTAATTCTTGTCTTTTTATGCCCCTGCATATTTGTGAAGCTTTAAGGAGGTACTGGTCTTTCATGTTAAGTGCATATTAAAGGAATAAAGTTTGAGGTGCTTTGGCAAGAGTAAAAAAGGAACAGATAGACAGTATAGTTATCATTCCCATCATAAAACAATAATAGAGGCAAAATTCATAACCTATTGAATCAAGGACATATAAACATGGTTTTGTATAAAATGAATTAAACCACATGCAAGCCTGGAATGTAGTCATATTCAAAACTGGCTGTGAAATGCTTTGAGAACATTTAAAACTCTGAAGCTTTTTATTAAATAGAAACTGTTCTAACTGAAGTGAAGATTCTCAATGGAAAATACATTGTCTTCTTTCACGCTCTATCTCTGTGGTTCCCACTGTAGGCATGTACGTGCTTCACGTGTGCAACCCTGGAAACTTTTATCCAGGAAATTGCTGCAGAGTTTTCTCCTGTCTTCCCATCATGATGAAGTCCAGAACCCCAGTCCATGCTCTCTTCCATATGGCTTCTGCTAACAAGAAAGCTACGTAGTACCTGAAGTACAAGTGGGGAAGCAAATAGGTAGTTGAGAGTAGTTTGGTTACTGTTAGAGTCTAAGGGTGAGTTTTATTTGTTAGCACAAATGAAGTTGTCTAAACAGAATGTGGTTTTCTCCAACATCTGGCTGGTGCTGCTTCTGTTAACTTTCAACAATTAGAAAGTTCACTAATAGCTGTAGTTTTATCAGTGGGCTTCAAAACCTTAGCAACTTGCAGTGACCTATTCTTTTTCTGTTGCTACAGAATGTTTATCTTGCTTGAGGGAGTCATGCATGCATAAATTCTTCAAGTGTGTGCAAGTCTCTTCAAAGTATGCACAGAACTGGCACCCACTTGAAAACTGGTGACTGACTCTGACAGTTCATTTGTGTTTCTTTCAAGATGCAAAACATTTTTGTGTACCTGTTCTGTGAATATCAGAGATGATGCAGAGTATCTTCTGTCTGAGGGGCTTTGTGTAGGTAACAGAAGGGAGCCTACCCTCAGGCCTTTTCAGAAGCAGAAAGGAGGATATGTCTTGGAAATAGCTTGATGTCAGCTAAATAAAAAACTAGATTGTATCTGCGTGTGTTTGGGCAATTCTTTACATCATGCTAGTGCAGTGGTCATTGACAGAATGGTGTTTTCTAGCCTCAGCTGCTCTGGCAGTATGATAGCTAATACTGGTTTATCAGGACAAGAAGATTCAGTGTAGTTTCTCATTTGCCCTCTGACACAGCACTTGCAGATGTCAAATCAAAGCATATTCCTTCTTAACCTTGCTACTGAGAGAGGGTGTTGCCTTCCACAGGAATTCTTATGCTCATTTTGTTTCTCTGCATTCTAAAGTAATTTTACTTGGCCAACACTTTTTCACAGTAAGTTGTACTGAACAGGCTAGAAAAGTGGATTCAGGGACTTCGACAGACTGGACTTGCTCTTCCATTTTGAATTAAAAATGCAGTTTTACATGATTATTTTGATTAGTATAGCATGTTCTTGAGGGATCATGTCTTGAGAATCAGTTAACTGTGCAACTTAAGGCTTGTTACAGTTCCTGATTCAAATATAGCCATTAGGTATTACTTTTATCACTGTCTTTATTTTCAATTAGTTACTAATTGAAGTCCCAGAGTAAAATAAATGAAGCACATAGCTGAATTTCTTTGCCATCATCCACACAGACCTGAGGAAAGAGTTAATGCAAATAGATGTTTTTCCTGGTAAACACGCTTGCTGGTAGAGTGGGGACTATTCAAGCAATAAAGTATATTACACTATATGATGCCTCAAAATATGAGAAGAGGGAAGTTCAGTACTTGGTGTATACAGCTGTGTAAGGCTTCTGACGTGTGTGTACACACACGGAGTGTAGCTGTGTAATCAGTAATGCTTATTAAGTTGTTCCTGAGAAGTAAGTACTCTTCTCTTTTACCCTCTCAAAGTTTTCCCTCTGATTATCTTGGTTTTAATGTTGATTTATTTCCTTGTCATTCTTTCTAGCCAATTAGCAATGCTGATTTCATTGTTCCTGTTGAAATTGATGGAACCATACATCAGGTAAGTGCCATTGTTCCTTTATCATTGTTCTCGTAGTCATTGTCCTCTGTGTCACAGAGGATTATCCTTCTCTGTTTGCTGCTTTACATTAAATAGCTTGCCCTTTTCAGAAATACAAAAGCTGTGTACCCTGGAATGCCTGTTATCCAGACAGGCATCGCTGTTTGATCAGGTGTGTAGTTTCTAACTACTAAACCTCAGTTTTAACTTTTTCAGATTCCCAGAATATCTCTTTTCAGGACTTTAAAACTGACAGAGTCAAGTGTTAAAACATTTTCAAACAGGAAATAATCGGAGGATGGGTTTTCAAACATTGCTGGGCCTAGAAAACTACAAATACCGCATTTCTCATTCATGTCAGTCATACGATTCATGTAATTCATGTGGACAAAGCATTATAAAAGTATTAAGGAAGAACATGAATTTCTTCGGGTTTTGTGTCAGTCTTTAAATTCCACCCCTTTTCTTCCTGTAAATAATTTTTAGTTCCTCTGATAGGACTTTTTATACACTTCAGCATCTTTAAAAGCTCCGCACAGTATTGTGAAGAGAATAATTTTTGTCTTACTTGTTAAGAACTTCAGTTGAGACTTTGTGAAATGGTTTTCAGTAAATGCAGAGCACCTGTAATTTGAAAATCAGTCCCCTTTGTGTATCATGGCTTGGTGGTTTTAATCAGTAGTCATTTCTGAAAACTTTGAATGGACTAAATTACAGTGCTATGCATTTTGTTCTTCAGACAGACATTAAAGTTCTTGCTGGAGACTGGTTATACAGGTTAATGTGAAATTGAGCCTTTCTGGTATATGAATCTTGCAAATTGTTTGAAACATCTTCTGTTGGTTGTTGTAGGTTACAGATAATGTGGTTACTAAGTTGCAAATCTGCATGTGATTTAATGGAGATTTTAAATATTTTTAAAAATGCTGGGTTTTGTATGAATTACTTGAACAAATAGGTTCATATTTTGATCTTGAAACAATTGATATATCATAAAGATAGTTCATAGTTTTGTTTGATTTCCTGTTACGAAAACTGCCCATGTGTCACTCTTAAAATAATTACTAAATACCAGTCAGTGAACTGAAACATGTTTTAAAATGATAGTTGCTTTGACAGTTTTACACTGTGCCTGGTTTACATAGAAAAAAAATCAGTATCTTTTGTACTTAAACCTGTAATGTTCACCAGAGCTGAATGCTTAAAACACATAAGTGATGTTTGGGGAAGATTGTATTGTGATACTGTCGACCCTCGTTTGATGTGGGCTTTAGTTGTGATTGGTGCTGTAGTGCAGACATTTTCTCTCTTAAAACTGTCTAGAATGCTTTTGAAAGGGAATTAAATAGTTTGCCTAACAATTTGGCATGGTTTAGGGTTGTGATCATTCAGCTTGTCAAGATTATGTATTTGTGTCTTGAAACAAAACCCAATAAAATGACTAGTTGGGCTTTACAGTCAAACGCTTTAAAAGCCTGTTGCTTTTCCCTTTCCTACTGCAAACTTTGAGATTCTTCACCAAACATAATGCAGTTAGGTTCTCAAGATGCCTGCATATGGGGAAGGGGGGGGGGAGAATTAAGAATGGTCAAAGGGAGCGGATTTGTGCATACCCTAAATGTGAAGAGGAGGCAGGATGCTCTTGATGGAGAAGGTCAAGTGAAGCTAGTGTCTGACTGTGCTTTGCTGGAGACTTCCTATGTAATTTTCAAGGAAATGCTAAATCGCTTTGTTTTTCAAGTTCTAAATCTCCAAAATGGGTAAATATCTTGGTTGTGTCTGGATGGTAGAAATTAAGTTACTTGTAAGGGTTTTGTGATCCTTCCAATAAAGATAATTTATATGGTACGCAGAATAGGTGAAGTTTTGGATTCCTATGTTTGTTTTACCTCTGCAGGCTAAGTAATGTACTGTCATCCAGCAATTTTGGGGGGCCTTTTTAACTGTTGCAATCTAAAGGGCAGAAGTAAATGTTCTGGCTTAGCCTGATGTGCACTAACACAGGGCAGAGAGCTTTGACAACTGGATCCTACTTGAAACCTGTACTATTTGTATTCACTTAGGGCATAGAAAACCCAATACTAACAATCTTTATCTGGCAGAATGTCATATGTATAATGCTTGTCCATTTTCTTAAGCAGTTTATATACTCAAAAGGTTATTAACTAGCATTGGGAAATACTTCCACCTGTTTACAGTATCACAGGGTATGTGAAGTGTTGTGGGAGTGTACGATTCATAGTGCGTATCTCTACCTGCTTTGCCAGTAAGCCTGGTATTTTACCGAGCAGGAGATTGCCTGACAGGCAATTGGGGTACTTGAACTCTGCCTCAGACAGAACCCCATGGAAAACAAATGCAGAACACTGTTTCAGAAGTGCCCATTGAGAAAAAATCTGAAATTGCATGAGATTCTTCAGATCTTCTATACCAAAAATAGAAGTCATAGCAAGATCAGTTGCTGTATGCTTGAAAGAGTTCTGAGAAGACTGATTCAGATAATGATTTTAGTTCATGGTAAATATTGTCATTTTTTGTTGTACAGCACAAGCATTCAAAGGGATATCTTTAGTCTGGGGAGCTTATTTTCCCTTATATCACTTTTAATCCATAGGTTAGAGAGACCCTTGTTCTTCTGGAAGGGGAACAATTGAAATCATTCTTAAAGGGTGCTTGGATAAACCAGCTTCCCTACATTAAAAAATATTTTTGAGAACACCCCTTGTGTCTCTCCCATCTTTCTTTCTCCAGCTTAATTTACCTTGTCTTTAGAAATTATTTGTCATTTTATTTTACAAGGAAGTAACTTGTGTGGTGGCAACTCTCATCCGTTATGGGGCTTCATATGCCTGCAGAGACTGTGCCTGTCTACCCGTTTGCAGGGCAGCTAAAGTTACAGGAGCTGAATCCCATGCTTTGTGTTGGAAATGATGGCACAGATACAAAAGGGCATTTCTAATGCAAGCTGACACTCCTCTGGCCAGTTCTCTCATTTCTCTTTGGGTTCTCTGAATAAAAGGAAATCGGAGCTGATTCCCTGCTCAACCAAATTGTAAGTGAGAAACTGTGGGAAGTCCAGTGAAATGTCTTGCAACTGAGAGTGCTCTTTAAAGGAAACTTATTGAGAGTGAAAGCAGTGTCTGGAGAAAGATACTTAACCTGTTTGATACCCTTGACATAACTTCTGTAAGAACACAGCCTTTCTTTTGCAGCATGCTTCCCATTTAATAAGTGCAGAGCAATCACAACCCCAGATTAGAAATCGTGTGTTAAATATAGCATTAATCCTTAAGGAGTAGAGATTTGTGGAGTGTGGTTGTCCTTTGTCTTTTGTCCAAATTCACTTGCAGTGCCTTTGTGCCTTGCTGTTGGTGACAAAGAGTGAAAAGGGCAGCCTGGAAGAGTTTGATTTGGTGTTACCTGGAATTTTATTCTTGAATGTGATTTGTTTACTGAGTAAAACTAAGTTTTAAGATTTTGGTGCTTGCTTTGGCAGGTTTATGTGGGTTGTTGTTTTGTTGTTGTTTTTTAATTAACAATTTCTTATTTTCAGTTGTTGAAAGTTAAAGAAATGTTTGGCGTGTGTACTTTGAATGTAATGTACAAAATGTTTTTTATGTGGGGGAAAACACTGTTCAAATAATGAACTTCCTTTCTGTAAAGGACAGAATTGGTTGATTTTCTTACACAAGGCTGTGGCCTGGTTCAAGTAATCCAGGATAGGCTGTATCCATTCTAGCTGGCCTATTCTTGGTTACTTGCACTGGGAGGCAACCAAAACTGTGGGAACCAGAAAGACAAGGCTCAAGGACGCGTGTTAATTTCAGCTCACTGTTAAGAAGATCACCCAGCCCACAAAACAGGAGAGTCCAGGAGCTTGAGTTGTCATTGGCAGATTTCTTTGTCATTATTGAAGATTTTGTTACTGTAAAGCTGGTTTCAAAAGGCAATTCTTTGTGTCCTTATTAATTGATTGAAATCAAGCTGGGTTTCTCTTTTTGTTTTACAAATACAGTCCTTTTAGGTTAAGACTGCTTTGAGGTATAGAAAATGTATGTGGAAATACCAAATGCTTGAAAACAATTCAAGGTAATTACTTGTGCTCTGCTATTAGCATCTCTAAGTACAGAATCCTGTGAAAACATGCCTAGTGCCCGATTTTAAGAGCAGGGTTTATTTCAAATCTATTTTTTGAAAAAGATTGTATTGCTCTGAAATCTTACTGTGATAAGGAACAAACTAGTGAGCATACAATACAGGAAAAACTGGAGTTGGGCCTTTTTTTTTAATACCCTGAAGACAGTATATAAATCTCAGAAAAATGCCAGGAGCCAGTTAATCTAGATACTTAAACTGAAGGCATCAGGCAACGGAGGAAAAAGCCAAGCCACAAATAACCATGCGACATTGAGATTCAAGTCCAGCCACTGACAAAGTAAAGGGAAAAAAATTCCAAGTGAGGAGGAAGAGGAGAAAAGAGCTGCACTGTCAACTGAAGAAAGCTTTCTATGTGAAGTAAGCCAAAGAGATTTTGTAGCCCAGGATACCAGTACACTTCCAGTTGCTTCCAGGCTCTAAGTAAGACTTCTCAAAAAAACTTCAAGGAAAATAAAGGAGAATAACCAGAGTATTAAGATCTGTTGTTCGGGAAAAAAACCTGCAAATATTTGGATTTATAAGCCTATATAAGCCCACTCCTGTCTGCAAGCCTGTGGTTAAGGAGCTTTTGGTTTGTCATTACTGGGTTGATACACTATATGCTCTCCTTATGGGGGAGGTGAGTTATGTTGCAAGCAGCAAAGTTCATATCCTTGGCTTTGAGTTTGTAATTACATTCCAAGTGGAAATACTTTACTGACAGAGGCATAGGTAGGGATAGAGAGCAAAGAGGAGACTTCTTTTGCTGTGGCTGTAAACACTAAGGTTTTAGAAGGGATATTAATACTGAACTCTAGCACTTACTATCCAAGACTGACTTTCAAGACTCTGTGTCCCTTTTGTTCCCTAAAAAATAAGTATAAGGCTGAAGACTTAAGTACTTCATTAGGAGCTGTAGAGTTATGGAGCAGCTTGCATCCTGCTGTCTTTCCTCTTATAACTGGCAGATGGGATAGTAGTGTCTTTCCCAAATACCCAAATGCAGAGGGACTGCAATTGTCTTTCTACCCATGTCTTCAAGTTGAAGATGTAATTTGGAAAGGAAATGCTAGAGAATAACTTTGTGTAGTAAGATTTAAGTGAAAAATTAATTGCGTTGTTATAGGAGAAGAAATTACTTGGTGTATGCCTAGTGAAATACAGGAAAGTGCTGTAATTATCTGGAAAAAGGGTGGTGGTGGAGTACATCTGTTAACTGTCTTTAATTGATAACTTGTCACATTTATTTGATTGGTTAGGTGCTACGGTTATTTAAAAAATACAAAACAAATCTTGGGTTATAAATTATCTGTATCAAAGTTTGAATTTGAGGGGCCAGAAGTACTTATAGAAATAAACTTGAAGCAGATAAAGTCTTCATGCTGTGAGCTGTATGCTACATAAAGTGGAAAAGTAATTAACATTTCTGCTTCCGTCATGAAGGTACAGCTCTATCATACCTGCTTTTAATAAAACTTTGCTTTCAGAATAAGGTTTTCAATTTCAATTTTGCAACTTTCTTCTTCTGCTAAAGGCTTTTATTCTTGCACTTCAGTTCAAGCTGGAATTTCCATATTTTATGCCTTCAGGGTTTTTCTCTGGGTCCCTGATGGTTTTTACCTCTTTATTGATGTGAATCTAGTCAAACACATACAACTAATCTAATTCTACATATGAAAGAAAGAAATTCTTGGAATTGCATCAGTCTTCAGTTCTTCCTGAAGTCAGTTCTGTGCCAGGCTTCTCCACTTGAAATTTCTAGTATTAAGGATTACTTGCCAGAGAAGTTAAAATGCAGCTGGTGTTTTCTCCCAAACTTTTAATCCAACTGCAACAAGATAGATAAATACTATTCAAGCAGACTCCTCTCTTCAGCTTCCCACTATATTGTGACCTATTTCTAAGCTTTCTGAGCAGCAGTTATCTTATCTTGGTATTTTCTGTGAACACAAATGATCCTGCTTGCTCTTAAGAAGAGAGGCAGGGAGGTTCTAAAATCTATTAATCATGTTGTTGACAGTAGGCAGCCAAAAGCTGCCCATATGGTTGTCAATGCAGAAAGGCAGCGTGGTGTTGCTGAAACCAAGCTGCTCCAGAGGGGAGACATCCTCAGTATTTGCCATCTTTTTGGCAAGGTCACAGTAGAAGATGCTGTAGACCTTTGCCACCAAGTTTTGAAAGCAGCATTTGCTAGAAGTTCTGCACGGTGCTTTGAAGGTTTTTGATGAAACCCCTCTGCAGAGCTGGTAACTGTGTAGTGAGATATGGTGTTTGGCACCTGAAATGAGAAGAGAGAAAAAAAAAAGGAAGAATTAGTCACAGGAAGAAAACTGCTCCCTATTGTGCAATTCCTGTCGTCATACAGGTTTCATCAGATTTATTCCTTCTGTAAAGCTCTACAAGACTGAAAACACCAGCACCAAATTAATTTTGGTTGGGAGATCTGAATCCTTGGTTTTTGAGAAGCCCTACTGTCACTCTTTGCCTTTAATGAGATTTTTTCAAGAAGCATCACTCCAGATGATGCACAGTATTTGCAATTGCATAATCAGCATGGCTCTTGGCAGCCCATGCATTCAAATTTCTCATTATTGGATGTCTACTTTTATCTTAAATACTTTTTTTTTCTTTTCAGCATTTCATTTGAACTGCTTCCATGTTGACTTTTGTTTCTTCAAGCGTTTGGACTATGAGAGTGTATTGTTTTGATTATTTTCTCTTCATTCCTTTTACCTTAAGGACCATTTGACCTAAATAGTCATTATCGTTCCAGGTTTATGTATTGAAACGACCACATGTGGATGAGTTTCTTCAGAGGATGGGAGAGCTCTTTGAATGTGTACTTTTCACAGCCAGCCTAGCCAAGGTTTGTTCTGCTCTTTATCTTGTTAGCCCATTCGGTACTGGTCAGCAGACTTCTGGTTGGGTTTTCTATGAACAATTATTTCCACAATTGGTACTATCTTAATTTTTCCCTTCTTTTCTGCTTCTTTGTCTGACAGTGTGTACTTTGTCTGCTAGTGTGTGGGTAAGTGTTTCCATGGTAACCCCATCACATATGGGCTTGTCTCATAATGTAGCCTCCATGCATTGCTTATAATGCCAATATGAAAGGCTTACACAAGTTACCATGGTTATAGTGAGAAATTAGAATAAATAGCGTGTGAGTAAAGCACTGTATTAAAGCTGGGCATGAAATAAAACACACTGTATTTAATGCTATCTGCACGATCAACCAGTGATTCAGAAATTCACTGCGTCTGAAAATTGGAACATGTTTTTTGTTCTGTCAAGGTGCAATTGCAATCTGGAGTTAGAAAATTAGACATTTTGCAAAGTTTGAATCATCAACAGGAATATTTTGTGCCCTCTGGTCTCCGGTAGCGGTAGTTCCTCGTAGGTAGTTTTGTGGTAGACATGTCCGTAGTAGACATCTTAAATTCTTCACTTCTTTCAGTGTGTTGTATTTGTGGTGTCTTGTTTGTAAAATTATATTGCTTATTTCTGAATAATAGTATAACATAGTAAGCTTTCACTTCAACCTAGTGTAGAAATGGTGGAAGGGGACAAGACCCTGTTTGATCTGCTTTAGTGCCCTCTTATCAGAGAATTCTTCCCTGCAATCTGTTTACTGTGTTCTGTTCAGTCACATTGTGAAAATCCTAAAAAGGGGAATAATTTCATACTGCAGTTATATGTCTGGCAGTTTTCATAGTCAAGAAAGATGATTGACTTTGATATCAGTTTTGTTTCTCATTTTAAAATATAAGAAACTGGTAACTCCTATCCTGCAAAAAAAAAGTTATAACTACCATTTTCAAGTACATAGTTATTTCACGTTCCAGTTTATTTGGAGATTTTTCTTTGGGCAGTTTATATCAATTGTTGGATTTGAAGCTGTACCTCACTTAGAGTATCATCTTATGTATAAAATGAGAATTTCCAACTATTGTACATGACTATTTTTCCTAAGAATATCCTTGTCTGATCTTTTATGGTGCAATTATGCAGTTTGGTGATCTTAAGATTCTTACTGACTCAGTCACTCAAAGGGTATTATTTGCTAAAGCTATGTCAAGCTGAGATGCATTCATTTCGGTTTATCTTCAGAGGCACATAGAAGTGAATTGATTCTGGAAATGGCTTCATGTAATTTTTCTGTTAGCATTGGCTGATTTTATGGTAGTGATAAGCAAGATCTCTGGATCCATCAACTTCTAGGTAACTCCTGGCATAACTGTAAGTTGGCTCTAAGACCAAAACCCAATTGATAAATCATAGAAAGCATTAGAGTGCAAGTTAGCCTTCCATAGAAAGGTAACAGTCTTACTTTTGCATTCTGTCTCTATTAATTGCTTCAGATTTGCAGGCATGTAAGTTAATTAACAAGGAGCAGGGAAGAAATTGAAGAAAAAACATCTTATCTGAAATTGTGTCCCTCCTTTTGTATAGTTCTGTGCATTAGCCTTATCTGCACATTGCTAACTTCATGTTTCTAACTTCTGTTTTTAAGTATGCAGACCCAGTAGCTGACTTACTGGATCGCTGGGGTGTGTTCAGGGCAAGGCTCTTTAGAGAATCCTGTGTTTTTCACCGAGGAAATTATGTGAAGGATCTGAGTCGACTGGGACGTGAGCTGAGTAAAGTTATTATAGTAGATAATTCCCCTGCATCTTACATCTTCCATCCTGAAAATGCAGTAAGTATTCTTAGTATTCGAGGTACTCAAGCATTACTTTTATCTTTCTCATCCTTGCCCAGACTTCCTGATTCAGAAAATAGCCTTTCAGAACACTAACATGTATGGGTTTCTGTATTTTCTTAGACTGCAGGTAGGTTCTGCATTCATTGCCAAGTGGTAAAGGACTAGGGAAAACTGATCTTGACAGTGTGTCATAATTGTGACTGTCTGCTTTCAGTTTTAGCTATTAGCCTGAAGTCAGTCATTTTTTGAAATACCAAGCAGTGTAGAACCTGAAAAACTAAAACAGCTCTAAAAATCAAAGCTGCCCTCCAGCATTATATTTTGTTCTTTGGAATGGTGATCTCAGAAAGGATGGGTTTTGGTACTCCATCTTTTTCCATTATGTGAAAGAAAACATTTTATTAGACAAGATAATTAATGCTTTACTGGTTGCTATCCAAGTTCTGTATTCGTAGCTAAGGGGAATTAAAAACTCAAGATCCTGTTGAGGTGTTACACTTCTCTTTTAAGTATTTTTGTGAGGAGTTGCTTCATGATTAGAAATGTTAGTCAACAAGTTCATCATGTTTTAGGAATAAGGATAAAAGGCAAGCAGCAGTACTTCAAGTGAGAATAATTTGGAGCCATGCACATTTTAACTGTGTTTCGTATCAGCTGTAGAAGCTGTGGTGGAATGGTCTGGCACTTGTTCCATCCATTGCTCCAGTCAGTACAGATGCTCACATCTGTTTTGTAGCTGCCAGCATAGCAAGCTGGAACTCCCCTTAGATCTACTGACTTTTAAACAGCCAGGCTGTGCAATGTTTTCTTTGATGTTTCTAGGCTGCTTTTTCTGTGAAGTGTTAAAATTAATGTAGGAAATTTTTATCAGGAACACTCATTTGCATGGTCCTGCCGCTCTGGGATAACTTTTTTTATTTTTAACATGAGCTATTTATCTTGCAGCAGTCAGTTTTTAAGATCAGATCCTAATACTGTGGTGCCCTAAGTGATCAGGTAAAAACCTTTTTGTGTTTGGTGCCACACATGGCTTAAAGTTGCTATTTATAATAACGAGGAGCTGTAGCTGTAATTTATGTTCATGCTTAAAATTGAAAACCTGATCCAGATCATCACTTGCCATCTCAGAATTCAGTGCCAGGAAAATAATGAGCTGTAGAAATTTGGAGATGAAATTAAAGGCCTTGTCAGAGTGATTCAGTCATGTATAGAAAAGTGCTGCTAGCTAACTGATGTTCGAGTCTCTGCAGAAACTAGAGCTTGTAACAAGATCCAAGATAGTCTTTAAAAGACCTCAGTATACTTCCATAGTAAAGATACACAGAACTCCTTCCCTAAATCTCAGCCCACATATTTAAGAAGTGTTATTATGTGCGTTATTTTCTGAACCAACTTGCAAGGTCTTATATTTTAATTGAGAACTGTTCTGCACTCACTGTTTAAATATTTCCTCTGCAGTGTCATGCCAGAAGGGGTTGCTGCTGCATGCCTGTGTTTAGTGACTCACACTGATAATACTTAGACAGGAAAAAAAGACTTGCCTGTAAATAATGTCAGTACAGCTTCGTAACCTGTATCTTCCTTCTAGTTTATTGTGCATAGAATATCAAGGCTGCTGAGCAAATTCAGCTGTCCAGTGTTATGTAATGTAGGTTATATGAACACGTAGGTCAGCCCTATGTCAGTTGTTTTACAGTTTGATTTGGAAGGTCAGCTATTTTACAGTTTGCTTTGGTGGACTTCCTAATTAGATACTCCTGTGAGGGTAATGAGGCAGTGACCCAGGTTGCCCAGAGAAGCTGTGGCTGCTCTGTCCCTTGCAGTGTCCAAGGCCAGGTTGGATGAGGCTTGAAGCAACCTAGTAGAAGTCTAGTAGAAGGTGTCCCCTTCTCATGGCAAGCGGTTTGGAACTAGATGATCTCTAAGGTCCCTTCCAACCCCAGACAATTCTGTGGCTTGAACCTGGTGTTTGGCTTGAATGCTAATGACCAGAACTTTGCATTACTGTAATGGCAGTATTACAGGGCACCTACATAGGCAAAACTCATGTGCTCTTCACATCATGAAGTCATCTTAGTATTTTCTGGTTGCTTTGTTTCAGGTGCCTGTGCAGTCCTGGTTTGATGACATGACAGACACAGAGCTGCTAGATCTTATTCCTTTCTTTGAAGGACTAAGCAAAGAGGAAGAAGTTTACAGTATGCTTCATAAACTCTGCAACAGGTAGCCCTTAACTTTGACTGACTTCTGCTACTAGCAGATAGAGGCTGTCTCCATCTTTTTCAGCTCTTTCAAATGTAAGCTTTGGGGAGGTCACTCCTGTCAGAAGTGCTACTCTTGATCTTCCTGTTACATTGGACACGAAGGACAATCATGAGTGATGCTGTTAAGCCTTCAGAAGCCTGACTCCTAAGGTCATGTGTTCAGACTACTTTTTTAAAGGAAAAAAAAAAAATGGAAAAAAAAAAGAAGCTATTTTAAATGGGACTCTTTTAATGAATTTCATAAATGGACATCTTTTACTGGATCAGCTTTTCATAAAACATGCCAAAAAGGAAGCTTGTATTTCAGCAGTTGAATTTCTCTCCCTTTCTTCCCCTCCCACTATGCAGACAATTTTACCCCCCTGCTTAGAGCAGTTGACCTGACTCTGAATTTTTTCTTACAGAATGAAGTGCCTTTTTGAATGTTATTTTAAGATAAAAATTCATTTTTGTAAAAGACGTATTTCCAGACATCTTTTAGTCTTGTATTGTCTAAATGCTTTAAAAGGAAAAGGAAAAATTTTATAGAGCACTGTAATATATAACAAAGGAAAAAGTTGAAACAAAGATGCTGGGTTCCTGTCTCCACAATGACATTAAGTTGTTTTACATTTTGTCATGCTCAGAAGGTTTCAGCGTTTGTGGGAGGGGTGATTTTGGTTAATTACATGGTGGTTTCACTGATGAATTTGGGCACAGTTTTGAACATATCTGCAGTTGTTTGAGTATTAGGGAATAATGGAATTGAGAAAATAAGGTGGCTAATAGATCTAAAGCACCTTTTATTCTAGACAGATGAAATTCTGTTGTCTCTGCTTACGCACAACTGCCATGCCTCTTGTTTTTTTGGAAAACCATTATCTTGGGAGAATGGGGAGGAGATCTATTTATTAGTTTCAAGATTCTTTTCTTAAAAAAAAAAAAAAAATCTGGGTAAGCTGGATCTGTATTGAGCTATTTAGAGTACTTTTTTCTTTTAATTGCTGCTACTGTATACTCACCAAATGGAGTTGACCATCGGCTGTTAAACTGTTTTTGCCACTGTGCCTGTGCTATGAAACATTTTCTGTAAGCTGCAGACTTGGGCAATAAATTAAATACAGGCTTCATAACCCACCCCAATGTATTAATCATATGGTATCTGATACACCAGAAAATTTGGTTAAAGGTGACCTGTAAAAGATTTTTTTTTTAATTTTTTTTTTTTTTTAGTTGGGATGAAGCCCTCTCCTTTCTTTGATATATAAAATTGCAAAAAAGTATTTTTCCCACATCTCTGATTCATATTCTTCTTCCCCAAGGTGTATGGTGCAGATCAGTAGCTTTACTGGGTCTTGCTAAAAGGGCAGAACTTGCTAGCCTAGACTGAAATTGATCCTCTGGCTTTGGGGTTGAGTAAGTCTCATCTCTGAATCTGAGAACCTGCTTAGCATCTTCTGTAGTGTCATAGATCCCTTTCAAAAGAATAACCTTCAAATATTTTATGCCTTTGAAGAACAAGGCGTGCCTTTTTTTCATCCCACTTACCAGTGTCACCTTTTAATTATTGTATGCACCAGAAATGTACAAACATAAAAATTACAGCTATGGTTGGCTGTTGTCTGAGAAAACTAAGTGATGTAATTGGTGCTTCTCATTAGCCTTGTGCTAAATACTGAATAGTAGATGCCCCTTTGCCTTTTCTATTTTTCTCAAAACGTCTTGATGACTTGGAAGAATATTTTTGCGATGGAATTATCATCCTTGTCTAAAACATTGGTGAAGCAGCTTAACAAATTCCTTCATAGAAGGGCAGGCCAGCCTACACAGGCAGCGAGTAGGTTGTCGTAGGTGCAGTATAAAACTGAAAGATGACTTTGGCCCCTTGCAGGGCAGCTGTGCACCAGCTGCTCACTGTGTCTGGTAGCGAGGGATGTTAGAGGCAGTCCCATGACGCTCATGAGTCTGTACAGCATCACCGTTTTGTTTTCTTACCAGTTGGCGTTACCTTAGTACTGTATAGTTCTGTGCCACAACAAAAGACAAAATTGTCACATTGAAAAAGAAAAGTACATTGATAAAAAATAAAAAAGAGGGGGGGGGGGG
>NDXB01015710.1:6845-47804 GCA_002631895.1 Agapornis roseicollis | reverse complement strand
TTTTTTTTTGTTTTTTTTTGTTATTATTACCATAACAATATAGAATCACAGAATCACCAGGTTGGAAGGGACCTCTAGGATCATCAAGTCCAACCCATGCCCTACACCTCCACTAAACCATGTCATCAAGTGCCATATCCAGCCTCTTTTTAAACACATCCAGGGATGGTGACTCCACCACCTCTCTGGGCAGATTGTTCCAATATTTTATTATTCTTTCTGTGTAAAACTTCTTCCTAATATCCAACCTGTACCTTCCTTGGCGCAGTTTGAGACTGTGTCCTCTCTTTTTGTCCTTTGCTGCCTGGTGAAAGACACCAACCCCCACCTGTCTACAACCTCCTTTCAAGAAGTTGTAGAGAGTGATAAGGTCACCTCTGAGTTTCCTTTACTCCAGGCTAAACAACTCCAATTCCCTCAATTGTTCCTCATAGGGCTTGTGCTCCAAGTCCCTCAACAGCCACGTTGCCCTCCTTTGGACGTGCTCAATCATTTCCATGTCCTTCTAAAACTGAGGTGCCCAGAACTGGACACAGTACTCAAGGTGCAGCCTCACCATTGCGGAGTACAGGGGAAGAATAACCTCCCTGTTTCTGCTGGCCACACCATTCCTAATACAGGCCAGGATGCCATTGGCCTTCTTGGCCACCAGGGCACACTGCCGTCTACCAATACCCCAAGTCCCTTTCTGCCTGTACACTGTCCAGCCACACTGTCCCCAACTTGTAATGTTGCAGGGGGGTTTTGTGGCCAAAATGCAGGACTCGGCACTTAGACTTCTTAAATTTCATCTTATTGGCCTCTGCCCATCTATCCAACCTATCCAGGTCTCTCTGCAGAGCCTTCCTTCCTTCCAAAAGATCAACACAAGCTCCCAGCTTAGTGCCGTCTGCAAACTTACCAATGAAGGACTCAATCCCCTCATCCATGTCATCAATAAAAATACTGAACAACACCGGTCCCAGCACAGACCCCTGAGGGACACCGCTGGTGACCGGCCGCCAGCTGGACGCAACACCATTCACCATCACTCTTTGGGCCCGGCCATCCAGCCAGTTCCTGACCCAGCAAAGAGTGCTCCTGTCCAAGCTGTGAGCCACTAGCTTTTCCAGGAGTATGCTATGGGAGACAGTATCCAACAGCCCTTCCCACAACATCCACAGCCCTTCCCACATCCACCAGGCGGTGACCTGGTTGGTCAAACATGACCTACCCTTCGTAAACCCATGCTGGGTGGGTCTGATACCCTGGCCATCTCTTAAGTGCTGCTTAATAGCACTCAGTATGAACTTTTCCATTAACTTTCCCGGTACCGAGGTCAGGCTAACTGGCCTGTAATTACCAGGATCCTCCTTCCTACCCTTTTTTGTAAATGGGCATCACATTGGCCAGCTTCCAATCATCCGGAACCTCGCCAGTGAGCCACGACTGTTGGTAAATGATGGAGAGCAGCTTTGCAACCTCATCCGTCATCTCCTTTATCACCCTGGGATGGATCCCATCTGGTTCCATTGATTTATGAACATTCAGGTTGCTCAACAATGCTCTAACAACTTCTTCTTGGATAACAAGAGGACCATTCTGCTCCCTAACACCACCTACCATCCCCAAAGTACAGTTATCTTGAGGAGAAGGTGTCTACCCACTAAAAACTGTGGCAAAGAAGGCATTAAGCACTTCTGCCTTCTCCTCATCTTTAGTTACTAAGCTTCCTGCCTCATCCAATAAGTAGCAAAGATCTGACTTACCCTTCCTTTTACCATTAATGTATTTATAAAAACTTTTTTTATTATTCTTTACAGAAGTTGCCAGTTTAAGTTCAAGCTGAGCTTTGGCCTCCCTAATTTTCTTTCTACATGCCCTAGCAGCCTCCTTAAACATTCCCTGAGAAACCCTGCCCTCCTTCCAAAGATGGTACACCTTCTTTTTGTTTCTGTGTTCCTTCATAACCTCGTTACCCATCCAGGCCGGACGCTTGCCTCGTCGGCTCATCTTCCGGCACACAGGAACAGACTTTTCCTGTGCCCTCAAGATCTCTGTTTTGAGGCACACCCATCTTTCCCAAACTTCTTTGTTTTCAAGGGCAGTTTCCCAAGGAACTCACCGAATGAGCCTCCTAAACAGGTCAAAATCTGCCCTCCGGAATGGAATAGGTAAAGGTCCTATTGATGTTCCTTCTGATTTCACTAAGTATTGAAAATTCTACAATTTCATGATTACTGTGCCCCAGGTGGCCTCCAACCTCCACATCACCCACCAGTCCATCTCTATTGGCGAACAACAGGTCTAACATAGACCCTCCCCTGGTAGTCTTGCTCACCAGCTGTGACAGAAAGTTATCCTCCACACACTCTAGAAACTTTCTGGACTGCCTTTTTTCAGCTGTATGAAGTTCCCAACATATATCTGGTAGGTTGAAGTCACCTACAAGAACAAGGGCTGAAGATCCAGATTTTGTATACCTGTGAGTATTTGAATCTCCTACTTTTCAGGTCAGGAGAAAAACATCTGTATTGAAGTTCTCTAAACCAAAGTCACAGTCAAAAAATCATATCTGTAAAATGGAATAAAAATAAGTTTTTGAAGAGGTCCTTCATTTACAAATAAGTTTGGTTTATCATTTCCCTGACTGGATTATAAACCCCTAAAAAATCCCTGTAAGATTACATCGACTCTTTAAAATAACAATGCTACTAGCCACAAGCACAAAAGGAAACAAACTAATAAATTACTTAATTACCACATATTGGAGAAAAAAGCTGCATTGTCAGACAACTTCTGAGGGATGAATACCAACGTGTCCAAATGCCAATTCAGAAAAGTTCTTGAGACTTTTATAAAAAAAAACCAAAAACACAACAAAAAACCAAACCCAAAGAAAGAAACATCTGAATCTCTAATAGGTAAACATTTTTATTAATTCTCACCTTAATAAATAGAGAAGATTAAGTCCTCACAGCTAGAAAAAAGTACAGGTACAATTATTAATGCCTTGACAATTTTGGTTATGTAATCAACTACGCTACAGTAGTGTGGCAAGAAACAGCCAACATAAATACATAAAAAAGCAAATTGTATCAAAGAAAGATAATGTTCTTCTATGACAGAAAACTAGTGACTAAGGATGAAGCAGCAGGCATGACACAGATTTCATGTCATAAAAGGCAGTTCAGGCAACATTGCCATATGTTGCAAGCTAGTAAAATGTGAGATTGATTAAACTGCTCTGTGGTGGGTATGGAAGTGATAGAAAAGCCATCTGTAAGAACTGATTTAAAAAAATCATTTCTTAACAAATTCTGAGACCATCTCAACAGCAAAAGCAGGAGTCTGTATGACTCCCACCTCTATTTAAAATGTTTAATTTAAACTTTGAAACACTGCACTGAGAAACTTCATCAGTCACTCCAAGTTACACATATTCAGGAAGACTTCGTGATGACAGAATAAGAATTCAAAACAATCTCACTATGCATTGGAACGATGCTAACAAATCAACTAAAAATTTTGTAATAAAGGGAAATATAGACCACTGTATTCAGAAAGAGTAATCAAGTGTCCGCATATAAAGTGAATAATGATTATTGTGGCTTGCAAAAAAAATGCCATCTCATTCCAGGATGAATTAATAGGAATGTTTAAGCAAGACACTAATATAATTGTTTTTCTGCTCTATCAGTGTCCCTGAGACCATGTCTGGTGTTCTAGATGTATTTTGATCATATCCACTTAAGAAGGATATTAATAATATATAATTATAGAAATTAAGACAATTTTTTTTGGGACCAACTGGTTTGATCAAAGGTTAAGAAACCATAATCTATTAAGAGAGTCAATTAATGTTCATTTTCCAAGGAAAAAAATACTGAAGGATTAATATAACAATCAGAATATTGTAATAAGGATAATGAAGTAGTTTTATCCATTCTGCTATACAGAACAATAAACAATTATCTTAAATTTCATCTAAAAAGTTACAGATAAGAAAATTGAAAATATGTTCTCACTGTAAAATTAGTTACGTACTTATAAGGAACATACAGTCATGGAACCAAAGCTTCATTAGGTCTTTCCATAAATAGCTTAGCCAAGCATTCATCAGGAATAATCTAGGTCTACCAGTATTACAATGCAGGTTTTGGACTAAATGACTTGAGATTTTTGAGTCCTCCATTTTCCTGATTCTTATGTTTTATGAGTTTTCATAGTAAAGGAAAATCTGTAGATAGGAGCAATGAAGAATGGCAATTCCAATCAGAAAAGAAACTCTCTGTAACACATTTAAAAACAACCCCAAACACTCAAAACTAATCATAGGCATTCTTATTCTCCAATTTGAAATGGATTTGCTTAGAAAGAATATTTAATAATTTGTACTGTTTCTAGAGCAATCTTAAATATTTTCCTGCTTCCCAGATGAGCACTCTATACAATTAATGGGAGAGACAGCATCTTCCTACTCTTTCTCTGTCCTCACCAATTCTTTCCTACATAAAGTGCTATCACTTTATTCAACTGAAGAAATGCACTATACTCTTTCCCACTTCCCAATCCAGTCTCCAGCTTGCTAGCCTGTTTGAACCTCCTGAGGCACAGGCAGCACTGTATTTTCATTTCCCAGAAGGGAAAGAGTGCTCCAGTGTCATGGCTATGATATTTCCTTATTCATCTCTGTTTTAAAATGAATGAAATAATTTATAGCATGTTGTGAAACTTTTCATCTGCTTTTTTTTTTTTTTTTTTTTCTTCTAGCTATACTCCAAGAAATCTTGCTTATAGGATTTAGGAAGAAAACTGTTCAGCTTTTAAGAAAACACCTGGAGAAAGTTATTCATATCTTCCACACATGGATATTCAGGTCAGAAGGCAAGCACAGAAATGGACCATGCCTGTTCCAAATAGCTAAACTATAAATGAACCCAAAAGTACACCCAAACACCATACAACCTTAAAAATCTCCTTTGTTTTATACATCACACTGCTGTATACACAGCTTTACTTAACTATGGAAAAAAAATAATAATCATAAAAAGAAATTGTGGGTTTCAGACTATTGCAGGATGAGGTTGAAAAGAAAACAATTAATTTTATTGTAAACTTCCCTAAAGCTGTGTCAGGAGGTGGCACATTCTTATAGAAAAACAAAAGAGGAAAGAAAACAGAAAAAGATGCTTGCTACCCTGTAGATCCAGCAATATTTACTTTGTCAGTGAGTGGAAATCCTTTCCTTTATGGTCCTTGGGAGTCCTTGTGATCCTCGTATAGTCAGTAAATGCGCTAAGATCCAGGATGAAGGAACACATACCTGACAGCTGCAGGATGGTTTTGATAGGGTCAGGGTCTCTTGGGACCCTCCCACAGGTGAGACCCATCTGTAGCAGGATTTGGTGAGTCCCAGATTCAGATAATTCAGTGCCTGGCAGGTGCTGCAGTGTCTGTGACGCTGTCTCTGGGCACTCTGTTGCCGAGGCAGTTGATCTTGGTGGCATCACGGCAGACAACACAGGAAACCATTCCCCCCTTGGTGAGCAGGGTCCTGCTCTGCCCCTGGCTGTCTGCCCAAGTGAGAGCACCTGGTGAGGTCCTCCTATCATAGAATCATAGAATAGTTAGGGTTGGAAAGGAACTTAAGATCATCTAGTTCCAACCTCCCTGTCATAAGCCGGGACACCTCATACTAAACCATGCCACACAAAGCTTCATCCAACCTGGCCTTGAACACTGTTCAGGGATGGAGCATTCATAACTTCTTTGGGCAACTCATTCCAGTGCCTCACCACCCTCACAGGGAAGAATTTCTTCCTTATATCCAGTCTAAACTACCCCTGTTTAAGTTTGGACCCGTTACCCCTTGTCCTGTCAACTACAGTCCCTAATGAAGACTCCCTCCCCAGCATCCTTACAGGCCCCCTTCAGAAACTGGAAGGCTGCTATGAGGTCTCCACGCAGCCTTCTCTTCCCCAGGCTAAACAGTCCCAACTTTCTCAGCCTGTCTTCATATGGCAGATGCACCAGTCCCCTGATCATCCTCGTGGCCCTCCTCTGGACTTGTTCCAACGGCTCCATGTCCTTTTTATGTTGAGGACACCAGAACTGCACACAATACTGCAGGTGAGGTCTCACAAGAGCAGAGGAGAGGGGCAGGATCACGTCCTTTGACCTGCTGGTCACATTCCTTTTCATGCAGCCGAGTATACTATCGTTTGAGTTGTTCTGAGATGCGCACAAAAAGGGGCTCTTGACTGTCATAGAGGCCACATAGAATTATGCTTATAAAAGGTTTTTCTGAAGTTTATTTATTATTATAAACAAAAAGAACTTGTATTTACTTTTCTCAGACTTTGAAACCTATATTGTTTTATCCAGAGGCTAAAGAGGTTCATCCTCAGAACTGGACTCTGTATAGTTTTGATTATCTTAGTGGAAGAAGTCAGATTCAATAATTACTGGAGAAGTACATTTCTTTGTAAACTGAGGAAGATGTGATGTAATAACACAAGGCTTTTAATCTCTTCTTTCATTAATCAGTCATGTACTATTCTGAAAAAGCAAACTACTGGAAAGTTCTCAATGCAAAATACCAAAAAATCATTCCACAGAAGTGCTTGTTTGCAGTCAGACTTTAGTCTATTTCAGTGGCTTTGTTTTTAAGTATATATTCTGAAGAAGTTATAAGCCTTTACTATTTCATAGCATGGAAATTAGATTTATTATTGATGAAAAAAGTTAAATATTTTGAGTAAAACCATATTTTTGCATTCACTGAATTGTCTTTGTCCATCAAGTAGTCAAATTGAATTAAACCAGAAAGTAAACAAAAAGCTAAAAGCAGTCCATGGTAGCTATTTAGTAATCTAAAGAGTTTGTGGCTTAAAGTTTTTACCACAGTTGTAAATGCTAATCTGGTGCAGTAGGAAAATCGGACATTGCAATACACTTGGAATTGAAGATCTGCTTCATTTATGCAACCTCAAGCTCATCTCTTACTTCTTCCAGCAATCATAACATCAGTGAAATTGTGACATAGTTTGAGCTCCTAAATGATGTAATATACTATGAAACACAAAAGAAATATAATGTTTGCATTCATTAAACCTACAAAGCCAAAGAAGCTATAGTGTCAGACATGATCCTGTATGCAAGATAACTGTGACTTCTGTGTAACAAATGATTATTGTTATTAAACTTGTCATGCACTGCTATCCCTTCAATTAATGCAGAGATACCAGTATGTCTCCTCTGACCACTCTTTCTGCCAACTTTCTTCTTAAAGATAACAAGAACTTTCAGTTGGCCTTCATGTTCAATTTTTCAGCAAAACTCAGCCAGTTTCAGATACACTACTTTGTTAAATGTCATTCTTTAGTTATCAGACTCAATACCCAGCATGTCACTGACAGCATCAGCTATCGTAGTGTAATTTACTGGATCCAGAATTGCACAGAAAATTTGTTTTCATTAGTAGAGGAAAAAAGTCATACTGAATCAGCCAAATCAAATACAGATGGTTGTCCAACTGTACAATTAGAAGTCATAAGCATGGCAGACTTTGGTGCTTACCCTTCTGTCCACTCATTGAATTTCAGAATGGATATTAACTAAGTAGTTTATAAAAGGTGTCTGATCTGAAAAACATTATGCTGCTGTATCAGTATGTTCCTTCCAGGCTAATACAATACAGCTTGGTACAACAATGTAATGTCAGGCGTTATGCATTTTGCAACAGAATTAATTCTGAGGACATTCTCTGAGTTTACATAGACAACATACGATCCAAATATTTGGCAGGTGGCAGTGAATCTTATGAATTATTCATGAATGGTTTAAATCCATGAACTATTTATTACCTGCTTGATACAACTCTATTGAAGTAGAAATTGTAATTACTTTTCTTTCTTTTTTCTTAGGAAAGCATTAAATGAAATCTTGTGCCTAAAAGTAAGGGCCTGGTTGGTTGTTGTTGTTGTATTGTATGTAAGCTTCTTATCTAATAAGAAAAAGAAAAATGTGTGGATGAGAATTTGTTTGTGCTTTCCGTGTCTGTTTGTATTTTGAGAAGCTTTCATGACCAGACTGAGAGAGGTCAGTGACACATAGAATCACAGAACAGTTACGGTTGGAAAGGACCTTAAGATCAACTAGTTCCAGTGCCCCTACCATAGGCAGGCACACCTCACATGTAACATAAAGATACTAAAAAAGTATATTAAGTTATCTTCTAGTTCCAAAATTTCTCATGTGAAACAGTAATTTCAAGTGTCATAATTACAGTTCTAAATATCAGTGTTTCAATTTATAATGCAGTCATTTTCATATTGGAAATTTAACATGCATGTACCACTCCTCTGTGGAACTATATCTACTTTACTGACAGTAAGTCGGTGTTGACATTACCGTTGTCCCTAGTGATGCAAAGTTATTAAAAATAATGTCAATAAATCTCTTGCTCTCTGTTATACCATAGCCAGCAACCCCAGTTGAGCAAACCTCTCGATTGTGTATACAATGTTCTGTATAGAGATAGTTGTCATGCCTTTGTTAAAGTCAATGACATGTTTCTTGATGAGTTCAAAGAGAGAGTCCATATGAATTTTAAATAGATTAGTACTATTACTCAGGTGACTTACAGTAGGGAGAATTTTCTGTGTTACTCCAGAACCATTTTTTAGAGAGTGAAATATTATGGTAGTAATTTGGCAAAATGTAGACTTCATTACCTTCAGAAAGATGAAGACACAGAAGATAGACAAAGTGGATTTGGGAGTTTCCAGAAGAAATAAAATCTCGTAGCCTAGCAGTTATAACAAAATTGAAACAAAAAAGTCTCAGTCCCTACACCTTTTAAGGTGAGGACACTAAATGAACTGAAATAAAAATTCTATTTTCAATTAAGGTGCGATTTCAGAGAATATTATGGGTAAAAAATGAGTACAATTTTCCTTTGTGCTTTTTGGTTACCTTCTAAGTCAAGAATATTAAATCTGTAGTGTAATATAAAATATATTCTAATCTCTACATTTAATTATGAAGAGTAATAAATTGATAAGAATAGCTTATGATTAATAAAAAGAAGAATTAGCATTCAACTAAGAAGCTGCCAAATTTGCAGTCTGAGGACAAAAGTACTTTCAGACATCAGAACTAAGACTTTTGATTGAAAAATAAAAGCACTTTCTGCTGTCAGAAATAGCCTAAAACTTTTTTGAAAACACAGTTTTTAAGGATCTATATTCTTATTTAGATTTATTTGGAAAGCTCCTAAACAAATAATAACATCAGTTTGATGTTCTTTTTGAACTTTAATGTAGTGATAGTGAAAAACTTTGTGATGTTTGTCCTCAACATTTTTTAAAATTTAGCTGACACTAAACCTATGAACATTGGTATTCATACTGCAATTGATGGTATCTGCAATCCTACATAATTGGGGGAATTTTAATACTTGGCTAGAAATATGTAAAACTGACAAAAAGGTGTACTGGAAGCTGAAATTAAAAAATGAAATCATAAAACTTACTTCTTGGACATCCTTCTCAAGCAAATCCTGTCCATATTTTCTCACTGTTTTAAGGAATGTACTTTTTTTCTTATTAAAATATGTGAATTCACCTGTATGAAACAAGACTGTCCATGAAGGAAAGAAAAGTTTTTATCTTTCCCTGTTTCAATATATAAGTTATATTTTGGCTATGTAAAAACTTACTTTCAGTGAGTAAATTTAATCTGTGTTAGTATTTTATTCAAAATAGTGTGGGGTTTTGTACTTCCTTCTTAGAGCATGTTTTCTCAGACTACGGAGAGTATTTTATGCAGGCAAGCTTGATATCCGTAGGAGGAGAAAAAGCTGGAGGTGCCGTTATCAGAAATAAAGAAAATGCTCTATAAAACTGTGACAGTTCATGAGAGTCCAAAATGACTGGTCTTTTGATCGGTATCAAACTCCATGTTACAGTGAAAACAATGGTTCTATAAACCATATTAAATCTAGTTTAATCAATATCTGTTTCAATCCATTTCTGTTGTGTCAGATATTTATAACAAAGTAATAACAAAGTTTGATCACTTGCAGAAAGATGCAGACATGAATGGCATCTGTAGATAAGCAGTTTTTGACTACTAGTTTGAAAGGCCTTTTAGTTTTCAAATCAGTCTACAGAGTTGAGAGGAAGAGAGTGCACAAATATATAACAAAAAAGTGTCGGAAGGAAAGTGGCTAGTGGCATATTACTATCTTTATATTCATCAATTGGCAAGAAATGTATGTAGGAATGGCCAAGATGATGTTGTTCTTTCTTGTCCATACTTTCTTTGAAATAAAAGTGTGAGTCCATGTGCTGTTCACTGAATCTGTGAGGACCTCATTTTCTATATTTCTTAAGTCCAATTCAGTCTTCTTTAGAATACCTTTTTTCTTTTCCTTTATCTGTTCCTTTCTCTTTTCATTTCCACTATGATTTGGGAAGCAACACTCAGAAAGCAGTCAGTAAAGTGAAACATCTGTCTTACAGTGTATTAATTTCACAGCTTGAAGTTTAGAATGGAAACGTCTCTTTATGTGTCAACAGCACAGCAAAAATTATAGCTACCAATTTACATCTCTTTAACAAATTGATTTATTCCTGTTGTCTACAGGAAGCATTCTTGGAAATATTTTAGTATTCTTACCAAGGAAAATTTTCTACAGTTTTTTTTGAAAGATTACCACTTACCATTGGCTGTGCTTGGTACCCCTAAGAAAACCAGTAGTTTTGTAAGCCAACACAGATAAGTCATCTCTTTTGTCAGAAATTTAGATACTAAGAACAGTACAAATGGCCTTCAGAACTAGTATGGGTTATTATAATTCAGTGTTGTGGTTTAGGTTCAGAACCATGCAGCTCTTTGTTCACCCCCCTCCTTCTCCTCCAGGATAGGGAGGAGAGTCAAAAGAATATAAACCCCACAGGCTGAGATTAGAACATGCCAGTACCTAAAGTATAATGTAAAACTACTACTACTAGTACTACTAATAACAATGATACAGGAAATAACAAGGGGAGATAATATAAAATTAAAAGGGGAAAAGGAAAAAAAACAATAAACACAAGTGAGACACAATGCAATTGCTCACCACCTGCTGACAGATACCCAGCCCAACCCAAGCAGTGATCTTGGCCTTCCGGGTAGCTCACCCCAGTTTCTATACTGGGCATGATGTGCTGTGCTATGGAAAACCCCCTTGGATAAAGCACCTTTGGGTCAGGTGTCCTGCCTCTGCTTCTTCCTGGCTTGTTGTGCCCCTCCTCACTGGCAGAGCATGAGAGACTGAAAAGTCCTTGAACTGGGTAAATGCTACTTAACAGCAGCTAAAACTGGTGTGTTACCAGCATCATTCTCAGACTAAAGCCAAAACACAGCATTGCACCATCTACTAGGAAGGAGAAAAATAACTGTTACAGCTGAAACCAGAATACTCAGCTAAAACACTGAACAGTTCTTATTATTTCAACATTTGAGAAAAGACTATGGCATATATCACAGCTATCTTCATTTTCAGGAAACAGAGTTGATAAGGAAAACAATACTTCTAACTCTTCTAACACAAAATATGAGATAATGCAGATAAAGATTACAAATTAATAGTTGATGTGTTCACTCGTGTAACCCTGGATCCTAGGCTCATATATTCAGTTTTCAGAACATGAGTATTTTCTGATTTGAATAGGGATTTCTGGTGAGAATCTAAACCATAAACCTCGGAAAATACATATTTCAATGCCACATAAACTCTACTGAAATTTACAGCAAACTGATATATCTAAAAAAACTAAAGTTTTTAACCTACTTCGATGGGATTATCTATCTTGGTTTTTTTTCTGGAATACCCAAGGCCATGGGATGTCTGGCTGTGGCACTTCAGTGTGAATATTATGAATGTTAGTTTAATAATTCTAAATGCCCAACTAGGTCATCTGGAAACCAGACATTAAATTCTGAGCAATTCAGCACAGGTTTCCTGAGTACAAGTCAAGAGAAATAACTACTTCTAGAAATACTTTTATAGATTATTATGTTAAATCTCTTCTAAAATACATGTGTAGGATAGATCAGGTGAGCAATCCTTTCGAAGTGTCATTTTCCTCACTGATCATTCAAGCAATAGAAGATAACGAGGTACCATGCAGGCATGTGAAATAGTGTATATCAATATAAATCTAAAAAAATTGTTTTCTTCAAAATCTAGGCATCATTAATAAAATACAGTTTGTAGTTTAAGTTCAGGGGTAAAATATGCTTAAGACAAGAGCAAAGTATATTGTTAATGAAAGTATTCTTAATAAACTGAAAGTATTTTTAAAATGAAACTATTCTTAATAAACTGTTAAAACCATGTTTAAACATCTGTGAGGAGGCTCATGAACATCAGTAAAGAGTCTTAACTAAGATTCAATTAAGTTCTGTTAGCTTCCAATTTTCTTCTGTATTAATAGGACACGAATTAGATTGCTATATGCTTTATAAAAACATTTTTGTTATTTTGATGCTGCAGAACCCAGCCTTCACTTTATTATTTCACAGTACTTTTGATCAAGTAAAGCTTTTTGAAAGAAAAGATTTTGGGTTTTGTAGTTGGTTTTAATTGCAAAATTGTTTTATACTTATTTTTGTATTAAAAGTGCAAAGGAATAGCAGGGGGCCTGCACAAACCAAATAATGTATGAAAAACATATCCACAAGTAAAAGCAAGACAAAAGCAAACAAATAGACAAGCAAAAAAAAGTGAGAGTTCCCCAGGTGATTCGGTTACACAGAGAAACCATGATTCTGGTGTCACAGGATTAGAATTGGAGAGGAAGATAAGGCGTGCTTATTGCGAATATAACGATTGACAGCAGAACCATTTATTTTCAGTAGCCTGGGAAATTAAAAACTTACTTGCAGTTGACTCAGTAAATTGTTGTTGTTATTATATTATTTTTCCTAAATGTAACAGAATGAATATTGACATCAGCAGTTTATGTTTGCCACCATTGTCTAATAGCCATGGGATGTATAGTTCCCCAACCTTCCATACAAATTTGGATATGTGTCCTGGGTTCAGCAGCTGCAGTCAGTTTTTCTTCTTTTTAGTAGCTGTGTTTTGACTTAGCCCGGGAACAAGGCTGATAAGGCCAATGTTTTTGGTTGTTGCTGAGCGATGTTTGCTCTGACCAAGGACTTTGTGAGCCTCATGCTCTGCCAGGGAGAAGGGGGGGCCGGGAGAAAGGAGGGACAGAACCCAAATTGACCAAAGAGGTATTCCATACCATAGCACATCATGCCCAGGGGGTAACTGGGAGTTACCCGGAAGGAGGGGGAACTTCCCGGTCGGGCTCGTTTTCGGCGGGTGGTATCGTACCCTCTTCCCTTGTTTTCCTTGTCATTGTTATTATTGTTGGTGATAGCGATAGTGATTTGTGTTGTACCTTGGTTACTGGACTGTTGTTATCTGACCAGTGGGAGTTCTTCAGCTCCTCTGGGAGTGGGAAGGAAAGGGGTGGGGGGGGTTGAGTGGGTGAACGTGCTGCCTGGCTGGGTTCAAACTACAACAATATGTGAAGAATCAAGTATAAATGGTGAATAAGATGAAGCAAAAAGTGTTATCTATAACATATATGAACACATATCATAAATGTATGATTTATTAGTTTTATTTTGTAGTGAACACCTGGAAATCATTTTGTTCTTAAGCACGGCTGTACAAAGTGTGCAATCCAAACATAATTTTTTCTCACTGTTTCTAATATTTTGCTATTATGCTGTCTATATACTTTCTGATTCTGATTCCTGATTGTTTCATTCAGATGCAACCTGATGATATATCAGACAACACCATTTGGGGATTATTGTGTACATGTATTAATTTGTGTTTAATACATGACTGTATTTAACACATTTTTTTCTTCTCAGCTTTGATATACATACATATGTATATTTTTATAATTTATGTTCATCTCATTTCCTTCTGAAGTGTTGGTTTGTTGTTTGTTTGTTTTTTTCATTTCCTGGAGAAAAGCAGGGTATCTGAGATCTTCAGTTCTCCCTGGCAACTAAGTGAATGAATGAATATCTCACAGATAGGGATCCATTTTTCTCTACTGAAACAGTTGTTCTAGACAAAAAGACAAAATTTTAAGGAAAAAGAAGTAACTTAAGATGTAAAGAGGGACATAAGACCGTTTGAGGAAGGACACCAAAACAGGCAATTCATGTCCTTTTTACAGAGAGATGCAGGACTAGCGTAGCTATAAATGATGACATGGACAAAGGCCATCATTTAATATAATATAAAGATGTCTTATACTGTGCTTATTAATCATGGGAATGAGAGCTGAGAAATCTAAAAAACAGCCAAGCCACTTCCAGATTTACTTCACAGCGCCCAGACAGCAAGACAGCAAGTAATGCCCAGAGTTCCCACATATAAGGGTGTGGTCAGAATGGAAAATTCCACAGTGTGGCTCCACAGATAACTCACAAAAGCCAGAGAGAAGTAACTATTTGGGAATATTTTGGAATCTGTTGGCACTTTTTCTTTTCCATCTAGAGAAAAAAATCAATACTCACAGAAAGATGAAGGATATATGCCTGACAAGAGCTAGTATGCGGGGAAGTCTTTAGCAGTTAGTGAGAACATAACATCTAGGTGAGTTGTAGATCAGTTAGGAGAATTATCTGAGTTGATTGAAAAACTAATTGCACCACAGTTCTGGTGGGTGATACATGAACTGTTATTTGGCTACTAGTGGTATCTTCACTGATCTGCTTCGTATAAAGCCAAATATGTCTTTATCACATACTACCTGTTTAAAGCTATTCAAAATAGCATTCTACCTGTGCTTAACTAATTAACCCTTTCCCCTTACTACAAATCCACCACACTATCATGTTCCACTAAATAAAACACATGCAAACATGTAAACTTTATATGTTTTCTAATCTGGTTTCCCTTAATAAATTTTCATTCTTTTTTTTTCTAATTTCAAGCACATTTCTTTTCAAAAAGATTATCACTATCAGAGGGTTGGGTGGGAGGGATTTAGAGGGTGAGGGGGTGGGGAAGCAGTGGAATGGGGAAGTTGCATCCAGGCATAAAATTCTCCTTAAAGTACATAATTTAATGTGTTTTACAGATCATCATAAATTCAGGGTGATCACTTAAGAATTACCCTGAAGAGCACATTCAAAAGTTTATATTCAAAAGATAGTGACAGTTAAGGACTAAAAAGAAAGAGAATAAAGTAATGGAGAATATATTTTTATTAGATATCTATTTAATTGAACAGGAATATAGAAAACTTGTAAAAAAATGGATTCTTTTTGCAACTATGTGCAATTGCAGGTAATTATAAGCAAGTCATAGATTTTTAATTTGCACTGTATTTTCTGGTTTACTTTAGGGTAGAATCATAGAATAGTTAGGGTTGGAAAGGACTTTAAGATCATCTAGTTCCAACCCCCCTGCTATAAGCAGGGACACCTCACACTAAAACATGCCACTCAAGGCTTCATCCAACCTGGCCTTGAACACTGCCAGGGATGGAGCACTCACAACCTCCCTGGGCAACTCATTCCAGTGCCTCAGCACCCTAACAGGAAAGAATTTCTTCCTTATATCCAATCTAAACCTCTCCTGTTTAAGTTCGAACCCATTACCCCTTGTCCTGTCAACTACAGTCCCTAATGAAGAGTCCTTCCCCAGCATCCTTACAGGCCCCCTTCAGATATTGGAAGGCTTCTAGGATGTCTCCATGCAGCCTTCTCTTCTCCAGGATGAACAGACCCAACTTTCTCAGGCTGTCTTCATATGGGAGGTGCTTCAGTCCCCCAGTCATCTTTGTGGCCCTCCTCTGGACTTGTTCCAACAGCTCCATGTCCTTTTTCTGTTGAGGACACCAGAACTGTACACAATACTTCAGGTGAGGTCTCACGAGAGCAGAGGAGCAGGATCCTATCCTTTGACCTGCTGGTCACGCACCTTTTGATGCAGCCCAGGAGACAGTTGCCTTTCTGGGCTGCAAGCACACACTGAAGCCGGCTCACGTTCATGTTCTCATCGAGCACCACCCCCAAGTCCTTCTCCGCAGGGCTGCTCTGAATCTGTTCTCTGCCCAACCTGTAGCTGTGCCTGGGATTGCTCAGACCCAGGTGTAGGAACTTGCACTTGTCATAGTTAAACTTCATGAGGTTGGCATCAGCCCACCTCACAAGCATGTCAAGGTCTCTCTGGATGGTAAGTCAGAGATGTGCAATATCATCTCATATGGCAAGACTGGCTACACAAATGTATGCTTAAATATTTCATAAATACAATGCAGCAATTAATGAAATTCATAAAATACAAGCTTTTCAAAATGAAAATGTATCTAAAGAAAACTTATGCAAATAGATATAAAACAACCTATCCCCTTTTTTATATTCAATAAATACTGAAGTATCTCATGATGGTTTATAATACAACACAGTGTTGTACAAATGATGCTTCATTCCACCTTTTTTTCATAATATAATCAGTTTGCAACATGTTTTGCATTAAATTTTATGCTGTTATTCAACAATGAACCGCACATTTCTTAAAGGTCCTGCAGACAAATATCTCACAGTCATTGCTGAATATCGGAACAATGGCCAAGAAGGAAAAAAAAAAAACAGCTACCCATTCAAAGGTGACACAAAGTCAGCATAAATATGCACCAGTTTCACAGGTTCTGCTATTACTGACTTCTCTGTGAAAGAAAAACCTCAGGAGGACATGTAAGAGAGAAATACTAATGTTTGTGTTTGAAAGAAAGGCCTGAAAGTCAAAATGTCTCTTAAGGGTGATCAGAAGCTGAACCACTGAGTGAAAGATCACATTCAAGGCATTGGTTTGTATATGTGCTTTGCATAATTTACATATAAAGTCATTGTGCAAATTCTTACAGCTTTCATTCCAAAAGGAATTTTGCCTGGGGAACATGAGGAGATCTAAAATGAATGGAAATCTATAAGGTCCAGGGGGTTTTAAACATTGGTTATTCACACCTCTATCAACATGTAATACTCTTTGTTCATTAACAGTATGTCTGTAATTTCTGGGAATTTATTTGACCTGTAAAAGGTGATAGGAATTGGAGAGTAAAAATATGTAGGATTTAGCTTCTGGTTCATGGTGGGTAAGGAAGTAACTAATAGTGGCAGCAATTCAAATGTCCAAATTGCTCCAAAAAGCAGAAGCCACATGACAGAATTAACACATCACAGAAGCAACTTGGTGATTTCCTTTATTCATATACTGAAGTAACATACTCCTGAATAGATAGAAATAGCTTAAGTACTTCATGTCAGTCACTGCTGACCATCTGATGAAGAGTGATACAAATAGATCTCTCTAAGCAGGAAACAGAGTTTTCTTTCTCATATGACTGTTCCCCTGTAGATACAATACCCATTTGAGTTATAAACTACTAACTAGGTGCTCTTTCTTAACCTAATCAAGGCCTTTATGTGGTGGCTCCATCTCCAGATTATGACATATAACATGATGTCTCCCAAAATTTGTCTACTTGGTGACCGAACAAGTCAGCCAATGTAAATTTAGTCAATACAGTCAGTGTATTCCACTAATAAGACAGAACTATTTCATTAATCATCCATAAGATTAGTGCCCAAAGATAGGGACCTAGTGCCAGCTGAGACACTCTAGAGTATGCAAGAAATACATGGGGCATAGGTCTTCTGGAATGGCAGCTGACAGTCAGGTGAGACACCCTAGCACACTTCAAGCAACATCAAATGCCAGATTCTGTACAACTGATTCAGGGATTAGGGTACTATTTTTGGATAAGCTCAATTACTTTCCAAGTTCCATGGGCTGTACTGAGGAGATGTGCAATGATTGTAATGGGGTTTATATATCACATAGAAGTTTTAGAGAATTGGAAATATAAATGTGGATGCTGTAATCTTGAACTGAATCCAAAATGGCTGTGAATCACCTGCCTAGAAACAGACACATAATGCCATTTCAGTATCCAGTCTGGCTCCAGTTGACACTTCAAAGGAAAATCTATCTGATCATGACCTGTGTCACATCTTTCATTGTCTCGTGGCTCTCAAACACCTTTAAATATAGCAAAGGATACTAGATAGGTAAGAGACAGATGCCAGCATACCACTGTATCTATAACCTCTTATGTGAAGAAAGAAGAAAAAGCAAATTCAAGAAAAGTAGTTACAGATTGCTCTAGAGCAAATTCTGGTAGCAAGTAAATAAGAAGAGTAAAATGGTGTAAAATGAAAACTATATCTAACATCATTGTGTTAGATATCCTAGTACTTCCAGAATTCCTCTAGAAGGATTTGTGAAGTTCTTTTGTGTTTCTTGCTCTCAGATAAAAGAAGATGTTATGCAGTAATCAGTATATTTAAATACTTTACATATATTCAGTACTTTGAATTTTATTATTTTTATTAGTAATATTAATTTAAAAATATTCAATATATTAAATAATAAATAAATCTGATATTAGTTATATAGTTCTTTTAAAGCTTCTTAAATTGTAGTTAGTAATAATGAATGACATTGTATGGTTGGAATAAAGCTATACATTGTTTTATTCAGAATTTCATTGTTTTGAGAATTTTTTTTAAAGCTTTTACAAACTGTGTTTGGATTATAATCAATGGTATATTAAAGCACATGTACAAGGCAGTGTTACAAGCTCTTAAAAAGTACAGACACTAGTCTTAGTAGATAAATTATACATGCTCGATGATACTCTACATCTGTTGATTTGCCAAATAGCTAATTAAAATTCTTTAAAGCCATTATACTGTTTAAGGCACATTTTGTGATTTCATAAAACGACATTTATCTGGTGAGAACTGTGCTTGTTTGAAAATTCATTCCACAAAGTGACAAGGACATAGTTTCTGCATGCAAATGAAACTCTCAGGAAAGGTGCCTCAAACAAGTTTGACCTATAGTGGATAAAAAACAGTGGGTTACCTTTACCTATGTACAATAAAAACAGTTGTAACACTGTAACAAGATAAATTCCAGTGATGTATTCAATATGGCTTAAGGGGAAAAAAAAGCAACAAAACAACATTTGTTTATATTTACCTAGAATCCTGTAAGTTCCGAATAATGGCAAATTCAATTACTCTGTGATACACTTTCTCCTCTCAGGAAAAGAAAAAAGGAAGAATTAAAAACCCACAAATCACAAACTGAAATAGGTTAAAAAAAAAAAAAAAAAAAAAAAAAAAAAAAACAAAAAAAATTTAAAAAGGGCCCTAAAAAAATAAGAAAAAAAAAAAAAAAAAAAGGAAACAAAAAAAAACATTTGCTTTTATTGGTTTAAAATTTACTACCTTTTAATTTCAGAGNACTGTAAAAAAATTTCCCCAATAAAAAAAAAAAAAAAGAAAAAAAAAAAAACCCACAAAACACAAACAGAAAAAAGTTAAAAAAAAAAAAAAAACAAAAACAAAAAAAACCAGAAGCATTCGCATTCGTCCAACAAAATGCAGCTTATGCTTTCAGGAAGAACATCTATATGATAATACTTTCCTTCATGTAGTATTTTAATCTTCAGAGGACTGCAACAACACTAACTAATTAATCTTCTGGGTAATCCTGGGAATTAGAAATTGATTTCTTCATTCCAGATGTATAGAAAGAAGACTTGGAATCATGTAACTTAATTTGATGAAACTGCAGCAACCTACACAAAGCTGAATTTGGACAGAAAAGATTGAGAGCCAGACTATCAATGGGTTATACGAACTATGACATGCAACACTACAGCATATTAAAAATAACCATATGGTTCTGGAAGGGCAGTTCGCAGTCATAAGTAAAAACCTGCAGGGAAAAGTTGGAGTGAGATTCACAGAACCCAGAATGAAAAGTGAGAACATGCAAATAGGAACTGAACATAAGGGAAAAAGGGAGTTTCTGATGTTACTGAACCATATTCCTGCAGGGAGCAGCTGCCCCATTTTGCAATACAGCCTCTTGATTACAGAATTTAACTGGGAAGTGGATGTATGAGTAAATCTTGGTCTGAAGAGATTTGAACTGATGGCCAGCAGTGTGTTCTAATGCAAGCCAAAACTAGAATAAAGCTCCTTCCCCTTAGTTGATGCATAGCACTCTGCAACCAGAAATGAGAAATTTATAGCAGATGAAAGTGAATAATAATAGACATTCTTATACTACAGTCCAGCAATGAGGATGATTTTTCGCTTGGATGTCAGATTAGGTTAGCTAGCTGCTACAAAGTTGAAATTGTGGGATTTGAAGAGCTGTGATTTCAAACATCCTGGTTACAAGAAGACTGAAGACAAAACTTACATGTGTTTATTTTACAGATTACAAAATTGCCTTTTTCCGAGATAGCTGTTAAGTACCTTACACACAGGGTGGAGTTTGTTAGAAACTGTAATACCTAATTTTAGGAGTCTATATACAAGTATCTATACATGTTCTAAATAGCCAGGCTTTTAATGGAACAGTAGATGCCCAGTTAACATGAAAAAATTAACTCAGTCTAAAATAAACACCTAGAACTTCATTCAGCTCCTGAAAGACAGACATCTATTCCCAAATAAAACTCAGTAGGATAGTTAAGGTATTAATATAGTTCTGGTAGGAATGACACAGAACCTATGTGAAAACATGCCTTTCTGGAATGACAGCTGAAAAACAGTTGGTACCATAGGTCACTTCAAATCCTATTAGTATGCCCATATAATCAAGTCCCTGTGGTTAGTCAGATTAATTTCTTTTTAGAAATTTAGTCACTGTTGACTATATTGATTAGATCCTATTGACTATAAGAGAAGCTTACAGTCAATAGGATGACATTGAAACCTGCCAGTAAACACTTATATTTAGGCAATAAAATTCCACCATAATAGACACATCACTAAAATAAAAAAATTGGTGTGTAAGGAAGTCTTGGGGAAAATACTTAACAATTAAGTGCCATTTCTGTGAACAGTATGGCACCTATAATGCTTTGTGGAACTGAACATAAGCTTTACCAAAAGACCAGTAGTAAGTTGTTTCTGGGAAAAACTGCTCAGCAGTTTTACTTAAACTCATTTTACAGAGTTAAAATCTCATCAGGATTGATTCATCTTTTTATTAATGACATGTTATTAACTGGCAATCAATGAACTATATATTCAGGATACAGCAGACAATCAGCAGTACTTTTACTTCAGAAATGATAATAAACACCTACTTGCTAAATACCTTTATATAACTAATCCCAGATTATAGTCATACACCACAAACACATGCGTTTATATGCAAATGCAACAGATGTGGGTTACACATAACCTGACCGCAGAGTGCGGGGATGCCACAAGGTAACAGCCAGCAGTGTCCAGTCATAGGGTTCAGTCTTGGCCACTCAGTATCACTAAACCTGTATTGCTTCATTCTATTGTGTTGATAAGATAGTATATTCAGCTATATCCATCTGTTTCAGTACAAGGATAGACTGCAAGTTAAAATCACATACTAATTTTTCCACAGTATCAGTGAGTTGATACAATGAACATTCAAGCTGAGTGAGTTTTTTTTCAGTTAGAAATGGCAATGAACACATAGCAGATACAAGGTTTAAAAACTCAATGTACTGTGTTTTAAAAATATGTCATCAGAATATATAGAATTCACACAGCAAAAGTTTATCCCTCAAATTAACCCTATAAAACCATGGATTCTAATTCCATCTCTAAGCAGGATCATATTATCCATCTATTTCTTACTTATTTTACTTAATTTTATAATTTCTTCTCTTGAGGTTATTCAGGTAATTTTAATCAATTATTCATATTAAATTTCCTATAATGGGTTTGGAACCTGTGTTTTTTAAGATTTAATTCTCAGACATGCATTTTTCTCAGTTCCTCAATTTGGTCACATATGCAGTGCAGAAAACTGGACTTGGTAGCATGGATGATATTGTACCAGTGTGTTGTGGTTTAAGCCCAGCCAGTAATTCAGTACCACATAGCAGTTCACTCACTCCCCTCCCTCCCTCCCCCTGCTTCCAGAGGGATGGGCAGGAGAATCAAAAGAATGCAACTCCCACAGGTTGAGAAAAGAACAGTCCAGTAACTAAGGTATAACACAAACCACCTACTGCTACCACTAATAATAATGCTAAGGGTAATAACAAGGGAAGAGAATACAACTGCTCACCACCCGCCAACTGATACCCAGACCGACCCAAGCAGTGAACTAGCCCTTCTGGGTAACTGCCCCCAGTTTATATACTAGGCATAATGTGCTGTGGTATGGAATACCTCTTTGGTCAGTTTGGGTCAGATGTCCTGTCTCTGCTTCTTCCTGGCTCCCCCTCCTTCCTGTCAGAGCATAAGACTCAGAAAGTCCTTGGTCAGGCTAAACATTACTAAACAACAACTAAAAACATCAGTGTTATCAGTGCTGTTCCCAGGCTGAAATTCAAAACCACAGCACTGCACCAGCTGTGGAGAAAAAAGACTGCTACTGCTGAATCCAGGACAAAGTGTTAAAATAGAAAAATAAATATGTAGTAATCATATGTTGACCAAATCACTGATTCAGAACAGGACTACTTTACTAATGCAAGATCACAGATATTGTGTATCTCCCAGTCCTTTTATAGAGAAAGCTATCAAGTTGCTTTTCCTTGTCCCTGTCTTTATGGAAGCAATTATTCTGAACTGTACTACACTACACTTTTTAAATTGATTTCAACCTATCTTTACAGATATTTCTTCACTTTTTAAATGTTGTGTTGATTTCCAGCAATGTACTCATATATGGCATCAGCTAACCCCAGTACTGACAAGTCAGGGATTGATTCTGCCTGTTAGGACCAATTGCCCCTGTATGCTGTTTCCAGCTTTCAAGCAAGGAAGTAAAACAAATTGTTCTGAAATCCTGTTTCAGAGTATGTGTTATCTTACCATAATCATATGCTTACTATCAAATAAACCATTTTAAATAATACTCTTCTATTAATTTCAAATCATGTGGATTAAAGAGCTGAGAAATCAATTACAACATTTAACAGAGGTAGAAAGTTCATGATAAACATGTAACTAATACTAAAGTGAAAAAAAGTAACAAAAGACGCATATAGTCAACTACAGACAGAACTGGCTAATGAAGATTTCTTTTTTCTTACAAATTTAATAATGATGTCTTTTCCTAGAAATAATAATTAAAAAAAAGCCTAAACACTATCAGTGATGTCAGAAAAGCTTCAGCTGCAGATTCTCTTTAACTATGCATTTGTAGCTGTTACAGTAGTCCTTAGTCTCCTGTGTCCAGCAGAAACTAACATGCATTAGTTTTAATGAGAATGAAAGCAATTACTTGTACTGCTGGAACATCTCATTAAACTTTTTTCTTCTTTTCCCCTTTTTTTTAACCACAGAATTGAGTGGTGTACCATTAGAACAATTTAGACTTTGGTGAATTGTATGCGATTATCTGAAACCTCTTTGTGCAGACAGATATAGCAGGTCATTCTCTCATTTGTCTTCTCTGTCCATGTTAATACCTCCTACTTCTATTCAAGCACTGACTTGATTCACTTAATTAACTGAAACTTTTTTAAGGCCTCAATAGTTTTTGTAACAGACATGACACAGTGTATTTGATTTGTTATTCTTACATTCATTCTAATTAAAATGTACTTTTCTAAGAGGTTGCTTTTATATCTTCACATAACTCTTATTAGAACGCTATCCACATGCCGCACAGCTAAAGGTTTAATGACTTGCAACTTAAAAGAGCTGTTCAAGCATGTTTTCAGTGTATCAGATATGCCATGAGTTTAGTTTGCTCACTGTGAACAAGAAAACATAAAAAACCCCCCCCGAACAACAGCATCAAAGAGACTCATAATGTTTACAGCTACACTTAAAATATCATTTGGCATAAATACATGATAATATTTTCATGCTGATTTCTCCTGGGTACATATGGGTTTCAGGAATGAAAGACATTTACATTAGAACACTAACAGTATTCTTGACATTGAGGAGACCTTTGAATTAATAATACCTAAATTTTAATTGTAAAGATGGTCAGTTCTTTCCATAAATGTGGGATGTTTCCTACTATGTTATCATTAGTGGGGTGAATTCCTTATGTCTTAGAGTCTCACCCTACAATTTTTGCCTAGAAAGCTTAACTATATATAGTCATACAGAGATGCCTATACAAGAATCAGTCTCACTCTGGGCTTAGACACCACCTGTCTGTATACACATACACATTCTACATACACATGCTGGTAATATTACCATTTCATCCTGTACACTCACAAAACTTGATTAGCTAAATTTGGTGGTTCTTTTGATTTATACAAACCTAATAATGGGCAATACCTCAAAACCTAAGCTAGAACGACAGTGGTTGGGCTTCATACTCCTCCATAATGTGCACCCTATTGTTACTGGAGTACACTTTTCTGCTACTCCAGAAAGGAAAAGGTTGATTTTAGGTCCTTCATCATGTTAATATCTTAAATCACAGATCGAGACAGTGGGATTGAGTGCACCCTCAGCAAGACTACAGAAGACACCAAGTTGAGCAGTGAGGGGTGGGATGCCATCCAGAGGGACCTGGAAAAACTCAAGAATAGGGCCCATATGAAACTCATGAGGTTCAACAAGGCGAAGTAAAAGGTCCTGCAAAGGGCAATTCCTGATATCAATACAGGCTAGTGGATAAAGGGATTTAGAACAGTCCTGCAGAGAAAGACTTGTGGTTGTATGAAAAGCTGGATGTGAGCTGACAATGTGGCTCACAGCTTGGGAGGTCAACCACACCCTGTGATGCATCAAATGAAGTGTGGCCAGTAGGCTGAGAACAGTGATTGTGTCCCTCTGCTCTGTTTTGGTGAGATCCCACCTGGAGTACTGTGTCATACTCTGGACTGCTCAGCAGAGGAAAGACAAGGACCTGTTGGAGAGAATCCAGAGGAGGGCCACAAAGATGATCATATGGCTGGAGCACCTCTCCTATGAAGACAGGCCAAGAGAGCTGGGGTTGTTCAGCCTGCAGAAAAGAAGGCTCCGCAGAGACCTTATTGCAGCCTTAAAGGTGGCTTATAAGAAAGATGGGAACAAAATTTTTAGTAGGGACTGTTCTGAAAGGAAAAAAGGTAATGTTTTTAAACTAAGAGAAGGTAGATACAGACTAAGGATAGGAAGACATTTTTTACAACACTGGTGAAACATTGGAATGAATTGCCCAGAAAGGTGATAGATGCCACACCCTGGATGGAAGTTCAGGCTGAATGAGGCTGTGAGCAACCCCATCTAGTTCAATTAGAACTAGAATTGTAATAGAATTGTAGAATCATAGAATGGTTTGAGTTGGATGGGACCTTAAAGGTCATCTAGTTCCAACCCCCCTTCCATGGGCAGAAACACCTTCCATTGAACAGGTTGCTCAAAGTCCTATCCAACCTGGCCTTGAAAACTTCCAGGGATGGGGCATCCACAACTTCTCTGGGCAACCTGTTCCAATGTCTCACCACCCTCACAGTAATGAAGTTCTTCCTAATATCTAATCTAGTATCTAAATCCCCTTTCAGTTGAAAGCCATTCTCCCTTGTCTTATCACTAACTGCCCTTGTAAAAATTCTCTCTCCAGCTTTATTGCAGATACTAGAAGGCTATTCTAAGTTCTCCCAGGAGCCTTCTCTTCTCTTCTGGCTGAACAAGCCCAGCTCTCTCAGCCTGTCTTCACAGGAGAAGTGCTCCAGCCCTCCGATCATCTTTGTGGCTCTTCTCTGGAACTGCTCAAGCAGGTTCGTATCACTCTTGTGTTGGGGGCCACAGAGCTGAAAGCAGGCACCAGAGCAGAATAGATGGAGAGAATCATGTCCCCTTGGCCTGATGGTCATGCTCCTTTTGATGCAGCCCACCACATGGTTGGCTTTCTGGGCAGCAATTGCACACTGCCTGCTCATGTTGAGCTTCTCATCAACCCTAGTCATTACAGACTTCCTTTACAGTCAGTGGAGAAAAAAAGAACATCTAAAATGAGAACACTTCTGCTGATAGCAGTGTCCAAAATTGGTCAGACTCATCACAGCCTCAAAATGCAAACTTCTACTGAATACAGGTAATTATTAGCTCAGTCCAGAACATCTGCACAGGAAGTATCTAAAGGTAAATATGCTAATTCTCTGGATGTATTCAAGTATGGGGCTGACTTTAAACACTTTATTAAAATTTATCTGCTGTTTCTAACAGAACAAGTTGACTTTCTTAATCCAGCGTCATAGATTTTCTTCATACGTTTCATAAGAATATATTGAAATGTTTGAATATCAATAAATTTGAAATGTAATCAGTTATCCGCATAGCGAAAAAGTGTTTCCTGATATTCAAAAGGAATCTGCTGTGTTTCATGTTTGTGCCCTGTGCCTCTGGTTCTGTTACTGGGCTCCATAGAAAAGAGCCTGCTTGCATTATCTTTGTATGTTCTCTTCAAGTATTTATTTCCATCAGTAAGATCCACTCTGAGTCTTCTCTTCTCTAGGCTGAACAGTCCCAGCTGTCTTAGCCCTTCCTCACAGAAGAGATGCTCCAGTCCCTTAATCATCCTTGTAGCCTTTTTGTTGAACTCTCTCCAGAAAACTATAGCATACTTAATGAGAGCAGTATTTTGTTTGCATTTGTCTCATTTCAGTTTTTTTTAATGACCTTTGTAGCAGCCTGATATTCCACAGCATAATTAAATTCATTAAGTTCCCTAGTTTTAAGATCTTTTTGTTCATATTCTTTGTGCAAACCTTATATAATGATTCAAAAAAGAGTCTTTTGAGTAAGTTATCATCATCCTCACAAATTCAGCAAGGACACCAATAAGTTTGGATGTCAAACTTTTCCATGTTTAGTTGTCAGCTACTTGTTCTGTCAAGATTATGGAATTTACAAAGAAACTGAAAAATTGCACAATCAGTTCAAATAATTATCTTTTTTTTTTACGCAGGTAGTAATGAAAGATTTCTATTGCTTTATGATGGCAAATGACACTCTTCTTGTATTCAAAGCTACAAAAGGCCAACCAAAGTAGCAAGCTAATTTTACTCATGGCATTCTGGAAGGCCAGAACTCCCATCTTCACCATGTTTTGGTAAGGCAGAGACGCACAAAAAAAAGAAAAATTGTCCAATACCATTGATGTGTTCCCTGATTACAGTGACATGAAAAGGAAAGGTAAAACAACCAATTATATTATTAGCAGACCAATATACTTCAGAATTTTTCCTTTTTAGACCATCCAGGTAGATATTTATGGTAGCTTAACCTTGACTATCTGCCAGAAGCCCACTGAGCTCCTCCCTCCCCTTCCTCAGCAGGACAGAGGGAGAAAATAGGATAGAAAAGCTCCTGGGTTGAGATAAAGACAAAGATCACTCACCAGTTACTGTCACAGGGAAAACAGACTCAACTTGGGGAAGACTAATTTCAATTATTGCTGATTAAAAATGGAGTAGGATGATGAGAAACAATAGCAAACTAAACCACCTTTCCTCCATTTCCTCACCTTTTTCTAAGGGTCAGCTTCACTCCTTTGCTCCTGACTCCTCTAATTCCTTCACTCCCAGCAATGCAGGGGTGAGCAGTCAGACCCTGCCATTTCTCATTTTTCACACATTTCCCCTGTTCCTTTCTGGGTCCTTCTCAGAGGATACAGTCTTTCAAGAGCTACTTTAGCATGTGTTCTCTCCATGGACTGCAGTCCTTCAGGATAAGACTTGTACAGCATGAGTCCTCCTTGGGCTGCATCTCCTGCCAGGAGCTTGCCCTTATGTGGGCTTTCCAAAGGCTGCCGCTTCCTTCAGGATATAACTATCTGCTCCAGTTTGGGCTCTCCCATAGGCTGCAGTGTGGATATGTTCCATCATTGTCCTCCATAGGCTGCAGGGGTCTAGATCTACTGTGATGGGTCTTATATAGTTATGAGATGATTAATTATTTTTTATTACTTGAGTAGTACTGCAGGATCCAACACACTGATGCTGGGCTTAGGTTAGTAACTCTCACTGCAGTCCTGACAAAACTAACCTCTCAGTTGTCTGTGAACTCCCAAGGGCAGCCAAGAGTTTATTCTCTTCCCATTTAATTCAATACTGGATTATGCCTCTTTTTAGGAAATCACATTCATTTCAAGCTTAAATTTCCTTGACTTGAAAATCAAGCCTCTCACATCACCTCAGAAGTCTATAAACAAATACAGAGTGGCTGGAAAAATTTTCTAAGGCCTAATTAGAAGGGCAAATAGGTCACACTCCCAAAGTCTCACATAATACAGCTTTTCCCACTGTGCATACTGAACTGTAACTATGTTTCTAGCAGAAACATTTTCCAGACGTTTCCCATTCATTTCAGTGAGCTGGCACCAGAAGCAGGGCCAGTATCCTAGATGCTGTCCATTCAAGTGTTACAGAAGGAAAAGTAAAATTGCTATCTCCATTCATTACCTGTTTCTCTTTTTCCAGCAATTTCATTAGTGTTTGGTGCCATAGCACATCACTGAGTCTGAGGAACATATCAGACTTCCCATAAAAATTCTTACATAGACAGCTTTGCATGTGGCTGCATTAAAAACATTATTTAAGACTGTGATCAAATTACCAGATGATTCAAACCATATTCATAATGATAATCTATTCTTTTCGATGTTTACCATCCCACTGGCTTAGCTTTAAAAGCAAGTATTTTCTACAATCACCTATAATTTTTATTACAATTACATTCAACTGTGCTAAGGAAGAACTCTCCCTAGAGTACTGCTGCTTCTAAAAAGATGTTTTTGATAACTGATGTTTTCCCACTTAAAAACTACATTTTGGGATCTGCCCTGTGCATTCTGAGTAACATAGCTGTGCTTTTACCTCTATCCACTCAAACAAATCTTATCACTAGGTCAGATGTAAAGTACTAATGATTTTGAAGTGAGTACGGGAGACTTAGAGGGTGTGAAATAGACTATCACATTAAAATGCCATTTTTTTTTTCAGCTATTCAAGTTTACCATTATGGAAAGACTTCCTAACAAGCTGTGTTAGGAAGTCAAGTTCCTAAAATGCAGAACTGCTAGGGCCCTGAGGGCACTTTCTAGGACATCATGGCCCTGCCCAGCTCCTGTCTCAGGGCTAACACACCTACCCAGGACCCCATGCCAAACCCACTCTGGGTAACCAGTCCCTGCCCCAGCGATACCACAGGAGAGGCTGTCTACCGCTCCCCACAGCCCTGCCCTCAATAGTCATGGGACAAGCTGAGCTGAGCCCACCTGTAGGCCCATGCCTTGTCCACAGTAAAGAACTTCCTCCTTATATCCAATCTAAACTTCCCTTGTTTAATCCTTACATAGTTTCATGCAAGCAAGCTCTTACACATTAGTCCCTTTGAAAACCATTCCAGGTTCAGGAGGCACAGCTTAATAGGAAAAGTAGTCATATATTTGGTATGTTTTAGTGTAAAAAATCCACTCTGGTTCAGGGAAGATAAATAAAAAATGTAAAGTTGTGATAGTGTGTGGAAAGGACCAGAGTCACATTTTAAACAAACACAGTTCCAGTCAGATTTCCACCAGAAAACTTGTGAGTCTAGCCCAAGATACTTAATAAATTGGGTGAGTACAATGCCCTGGGTTCTTCCAGTGCCGGTACATAAGTTATTCATTTCACATTATAAAAAGAAGTAATCACTCATACAGTAGTGACTTAGAAAAGTTGTTGAAAGTTTTTATAATGGTTATGTAAATCCTCAGAGGATTCCCTCCCCCCTCCCCCCATTTATTCAAATATTAAAATTTCTGGCATGTTTACATTTAAAGTGACTTTGAAACCAGGCAAACATACCCTTCTCTAAACAACACTATTTTGTTGCTGTTGTGTCTTGGGGAAGTTCTTTAAAGCACAGGCACCTAGAACTGAAAGAGCCAAATGAGTGTTCAGAATTCAGTGGAGGATACCAGTGATCAGTTTCATCATAAATAGTGCATCACTGGCAATAACCCCAGAAAGAGGTGCAAGACAGAGACATGTATCAGTGCCAAGAAAAACACTTGTAAAGCACAATGGGACAGGAATATTTCATAGGCTTTGTTCTGTTTTAACTGCATGTTTGGGAAATTAAAATGAAGCGGTAAAACAAACAAACAAACAAAACCAAAAAACAGAGCAGTGAAAGAATCAAACACAGATTTGATAGTGAAGAAATTCGAAGTCTGTAGACCTAAGAAACAGTTTGGGGTTTTTGTAGTGCTCCTCATAATAAATTGAAACACAGAACCACTGTTGTTTTTTTTCTTAAAAGCAATGCAGAAAACTGCAGATTTAATCAGATGTATTAGTGCCTTAGAGACCAGAACATGGTTAAATCTTCTTCTGGAAGAACTCTTTCAGCTAATCATGACATATGACTCAGTAAACTCTAATCAGAAACCATCTGGTTTAAATTCATGACCCAAAGTATGCAAAAGTATTCCCTTTACTATGTATTTGCATCAAACACAGTATCAAGGTGCAAATTAGTGTTGACAGAATCAGATATCCATTGACTAAAAAAAAGAAATGGCTAAGAAGAGTTTCCAGGAGAAAAACTGAGATTCCTGTGCCTAGATATTAAAACGGGGAGACTGATCCTAGCCCCAGAATAAATTTAAAACTAAAACTGTAGTAAGATTAATTTTAAATTATGCAAATATATCTTCACAGAAATTAGGAATTGAATTTATTTGTACTTCCATATCCATTAAATATATTTTTCAGCTCCTCTGCTGTGATACAGTATTATTGCTTACTGTGCATTATAACTAAATTAAACATGGTAGTAGTCTGACCATGTCCTCAAATAAAATGTAAAAATAAACTAATACAAAATACACTTTTTAGACACAGTGATTTATGTCATGGTGATTGATCTCAACTTATCCATAAGTAAAAACTACCAAAAGTAAATCCCCAGCTAATTACTGTAGAACTGTAGATTTATTAAAATAACATGATGTCAGCTACAAAAATATTCATTCTTGTTATATACTCACTTGCTTTTTAACTGCATTTGTTTTACACAAAGTTTTTAATGAGGAATGAAATCTGTGATTCATAGATAGTCAGTAAAACTTCAGAATTTAGTGTGCAATGCAAATTCCTGCAATTTAAAAGAGAGATTATTTTTCTGAGAGGCTGGAAAAGTCAAGTTATTTTTAGATTTGCAGCTTCAGATTCTGAAGCTTGAAGCCTGATGCAGCTTTACAGTTTCTAACCCAACATCCTGATTTGCACATTGGTTGTATACTTCAAGTACTTTGAGTGAACTATTGTAGGTAACATAACAACTATCTAAGGCATAGGGTAATAACCCAATCACTCCCAAAGATAAATGGGTACCAGATATAATGTCTAACCAAAATCAGCAACAAAAATAAACTTGGTGAATCACAGAACTTGCAAAATTTACAGGTCAATATAAACTAGTTCCTTTGTCAACAAATGAAATAATATTATTGTACGGTAGCACATAATTGTGTAAGGTATAATTAGACTTATTTTCAGTTTGAGTGGATGCTTGGATATATAAACAAGAAATATTAAGCAAGTATAAGACACTAATATTAACTCTCTGAATGACATAGTGGGTCTGTTGCTGGAATATTTTGCTTTGTTCTAGTGCCTTTATCTTGTAATGGAAGTAAACAAACTGGAAAGGGATCTGTGAGCAGTAAAAATTAAAATTTAACAGTTTTAGTTTTTTAAAGAGATGATGGCAATTGTGCTCTTATAAGATCATTTTTTGCTGTTAGACTGGTTTTTGCTTAGAATAAAAGGCCACCATATAGCCAAATAGCTGTATGCTCCAGTTAATCCTGGACTGGAAATTAGAAACTTTGAAACACTCATTGGAATCAGTACCTGGAAAATCTTTTTGGTGAAAGAAGCAGACATACCATTAGTCAAAGACTTAAGAGAAAAATCATACACCTCAGAAAAGATATGCTACAACCGAAACCTAAGTTCTGATACTGACAACATTTGATACTGAAATTACTGCATGATGGTTTGATTACTTGGGAGGTCATGCAAGATTATATCATAGCAGCTTTCTCTGCCAGTAAGACCTGCCACCCACTTTATGAATTAGCAGAGGACACATGCAGACAAATAAAACTGAACTTTAGGTATCAGCTGCTTTCAAAGGCTTCAGGAAGATAAATTATTCCATCTATTCAGGGCTAAGCTTATATAGCTAACACGTCCTGAGTGATAAGAGTTGTATATTCTCACAGCATGGCAAATGAATCTGCTTTGCATCAAAGTAAGAATAAAGGCTTTTAATTTGGTCTTGGGAAATTAAAAGGATGATTAGTTAGAGTAACAGCTAAACCTGCCAGATAGGCTTTCCTTGTTATCCAAAGGCAGGAAGTAAAACCATTTTCAGTAAAACCATTTATCAGTTCTATTACCTATAACTGAAAAATGACACACATTCAGTGCTACTTTGAATGAATTTGTAGAAGACTGTGAATGTAAAGTCACTATCAAACAACTGCTTGATGTTGATGAATTATGCCTACAATCACAGTAAGGAACTGGCTTTGTCTGGGGATTTTGAATTAAATTTTGAACATTACATTTGATACCTTCTCAATATTTCATATTATCATTTGCAGATTACTGCTACAATTCAGTCATCTTTTTCTTGTACAGACTGTAAACAGCTCACTGGCATTTTAATTTCCATTGGGCTGGATATTTAGATCTCTGTAAGCATACATAAATTCAGTTTTCTCATACTTTCACATAGAAGGGTGTTACTTATACATTGTACCAAGATGCAACATTATTTACCATCTTTCTACTTGTTTGTATAGGGAAACAAATTTTTTCATCTGACAAAATTTGAAATAAATTCACAAAGCAGTTACAACGTAACTGCAACAGGTTGCTTCTTAAGAGAAAACATGTGTCTTAAAGATCTCTTCAGCAGACTGGAGAATGATTTTCTGGGCCTTGGAAGTCAAATTAACCATTCTTCTACATATTCTTGGGTATGTACTTTAATAGTTTCTTGACAAAAAAGACTAGTCACAGACTAGACTTCCTCCACCATTTTGGAGAATCTCACGTTCATGAACAGACACACAAATTGGTTGTACAGATTATTTTTTTTTAATTTTCAAATTAAAAAAGATATATTAATTATCTATTTTATTCAAAGAAGGGTAGCAGGCGTCTGACAGGTGAGAGAAATATCAGACTCTCTTTTGATATATCTTTGAAGAAAAATCCCTTCTTAATATGCAAATGGACACTGACTCAGTTTCTTAGCTAATTGTCTTCTGACATATTATATGCCTTGAAATATAATGTTAACTTCTTTAAAGGCTTGACAATAAATAGCCATCTGTCCTGGGTTCAGCAATAGCAGTCAAATTTTTCTTCTTAGTAGCTGATGCAGTTTTTATGTTTTGACTCTCCCTGGAACATAGCTGATAACACCAGTGTTTTTAGTTGTTGTTGCTAAGTAATGTTTATTCTGACCAAGGACTTTGTGAGTCTCATGCTCTGGCAGGGAGGAGGGGAGGCCGGGAGGAAGCAGGGACAGGACACCTGACCCAAACTGACCAAAGAGGTATTCCATACCATAGCATGTCATGCCCAGGATGTAACAGGGAGTTATCCAGAAGGGCGAGTTCTCTTGGGGGAGTTGGAGGAGGTTTTCGGTCGGTGTTGAGTGGGGTGAGGTGTCGTGAGTTATCTGTCAGTGGTTGGTGAGATGTTGTATTCTTTTCTCTTCTTTTCTCTTGTCATTTCCTTTATCATTATTATTATTGGTGGTAGCAGTAGTGATTTGTGTTATACCTTAGTTACTAAACTGTTCTTATCTCAACCTGTGGGAGTTGCATTCTTTTGATTTTCCTCCCCATCCCTCTGGAAGCAAGGGCAAGAAAGGGGGGTTGAGTGAATGAGATGCGTGGCTGGGTTTAAACCATGACACCATCCCATCATCTAACTCAAAGGCTACAACAAGGAACTTCTCTGAGGTAGCAAGTGTTTGGAAATGCTATCTAAACGAAGAAATAATAATAATAGCACCTTATTTCTACACAATTGAGAGAATTAATTTCATTAAATACCTTGGAAAAGACAGACTTTCACACTGACAAGAAACATTTATAGGATACATTTACCCTATTTAATGATATTTATAGCCGAATTAAAAAGAAAATTATTATAAAGTCATTTTAACATGTACAAAAATAGGTAGAGAATAGGAAATACTGTGCTGGCTTGAGAGACATATTGTCCCACCATATTGATGTGGTTTTTACATGTCATAAAGCTTAGTACAATGTTGTCCATAATAAGATAAGTTTTAATAAATTTGTATGAAGTTACTGCCCTTGAAGTTAGTGTGTTAGTTTTACAGAAAGTAAACTGCATGCTAAATTCAAGTTGGAGCAGAGTTTTGAGCTGTAACCCACTGAGGGACTGTTATATTTTCATGGAGTTTTGTTTAGGTCTTTTTATCTTCCTCTGAGTTACAGAAAGTAAAGTTAGAAGTTGGGTGCAAACTTCAGAGTTAATGATAACTTGTGACAACAGTTTTCAGAATGAAGGTATCAGGACCTGAAGACGTGGTTCATATCTACCTCTAAGACATTGTGTTAACATCACTCTAACAGGAAGAAATATAATAGGAATTTTTACTCTAAGAACTACTGAGTATTGCTGAACATATTGGTAGTTTTTTTGTTTAAGTGAGTTTATCTTATATGATGAAGTAGTTTAAATTGATAGCTTTTAATTGATAGCTGACACATTTTAATTTGCTTCCTCTGTTAAACGCTACAATTATATACAAACAACTGGGCTTTTACAGAAAGGATTAAAGAAAATATTATTTGACAGAAGTCTTGATGCTGTTTGGATTCCTCTTGATCAAAATAATTAAATACTTGATTTAAGCATTTAAGTTAATGAAAACTGGATTAGGTTCGATAGTGAAGCAGTGAATTTAAGATTAAGGTAATTTAGGTTACCCTGCTCTCGCAGGGCGGTTGAACTAGATGATCTTTTGAGGTCCCTTCCAACCCATAGGATTCTGTGATTCTGTTATACAAATTCTGGTCTTTCTGTGTCTCTATTAAATCTGACAAATGCCTACAAGTGTATACATATGCATATATGTTTGTTATTCAATTTGAAATTTCTGACATTTACTTTTACAAGATAACCAGAAATACCTTATGGAACAGCCTTTGGGTCTAGCAGTATCACACATATGCATAATAAGAAAGAGTCATTCTAGCTTAATTTTAACTATTTTCTAGGTTGAGACTTAGGGGGATTTTTTTAATTAAACATTTCTAATAGTTACAAAAAAAGGAGGAAATTACCACTGGATCAGATTTAATCTACAATAGCAAACTATACATATATTTCCAGCAAGGAAAGTCCTGAGATATGAATTTCAAATCTCTCATCCTATCACAACAGGCCCTGCTGAAAAATCCCTCCTCATCCTCCATATAGGCCCCTTTTAAGAACTGAAAGGCTGCAATGAGGTCTTTTCATTCTTCTCCAGGCTGAATAACCCCAACTTTCCCAGCCTTTCTTCATAGGAAATGTGTTCTATCCCTCTGATATTTTTGTGGCCCTCCTCTGTACCGTCTCCCACAGGTCTGTGTCTTTCCTGTACTAAGGGCTCCAAAGCTGGATGCAGTACTCCAGCTGGGGTCTCACCAGAGCAGAGGGGCAGAATCACCTCCCTCAATTTGCTGGCCACACTCCTTTGGATGCAGCCCAAGATATGATTTGCCTTCTGGGCTGCGAGCGCACATTGCCAGCTCACATTCAACCTTTCATCCACCAGCACCTCCAAGTCCTTCTCCTCAGGGGTACTCTCAATTCCTTCATCCCCAAACTGTATTGATACCGGGGGTTGCCCTGACCCGGGTAAGGAAGGCCTTGCACTTGGTCAAGATTTTAACAGTTAATCTGGGATTTTAACAGTTAATCTGAAATTGTCAATCTTTAAACTCTGCAGAATAGAAGTTTGGAAGTAGGTCAAATATCATATAAATCTTTCTCATGGCTCTCCATCCAATTATGCTATTTAGGATTAGCTGTCAGGACTCTAGAGTTTCAGGCAAATATTGATTATTTGTCAGATTATGCTAATACAGTCAATGCTATGGCAGACAAATATTTGTACAGCCAAATAACAATTGACAGCAAATACACACATATTGTTTAAGACATAAATGTCAACAAATTCATTCTGTTGATTGACAAGGAAGTGTACAGATCATTAAGATCCACCCTTCCCTAATGGTCATGGGAAAATAAAATACAAAACATGATCAAATTCCCATTTTCTTATCTAGGCATGTCTGAGACCAAAAAATAAACTGTAGCTCAACAATGTGGAAGAACAATATTTAAAAGCAGGAGGGACTGAATCGTGTATTTCATACATTTACACTGCTGCATAGTTAACCAAAGCTACCTAGATTGCTCCTTTGCAAAAAATTAAATCTTCAAAAATAGATTATGCATGTTTTTAATTGCTTTTTTTTCTGTAGTCCTTCATGAGGACTGCATTAACAATCCTACATGTAAAAGCATTAAAATGATACTTCCTTCTTAATTTTTTCATAGGTTTTAGATTACAGGATACTATCTTGAAAGGATTTCTTTAGCAGCACTGTACAGTACTGTTTCACACCTTACAGTAGACATACCTTTTCAGGACACTTTAAAGACTGTACTTTCCCCTTCATGCAAAAGGCATACTAATCAGGCAGTACCTCCTCTGTAACCCTGGGGTTTTTTCTGTGTATTTTGTACAGTATAAGGTAACAACCAGAACACGTACTGACTATTATGCAATTATTCACTAACAGTTAGTGCAATAAAGCATTATGTAGGCTGAATAGTATAATATACCTATTTTTGCAAAATATAACTTTTAAAATAGGAAGATATGAAACCAGCAAAACACACAGAAAGGGACTAAAAGTTCAATGAAGTTCTAGGCCTCAAAAGTCACTGCAAACAAAATTATTCATAATAGAGATATTACTTGTGCATTCTTGAAGCTTTTACCCTGGACTTTTAAACATTTCTACTAATGGACTGAAATATAAGACAAAGAGTTAATTAACCAGAAAGAACAACACTGAACAAAAGTAGAGAATGCAGAACTGTGATCTTGGTTCTGAAAAAGATTTGGCACTTGTAGTGAATAATAAGATGAATATGAATGAACTCTTACAGTAAGGTTTAGGCCCAAAGAGATAGAATGATCGTGGGATGTACAAACTCTAAAATACTATCAAGCCTGGACATTAGCTTTGGTTGTGGAATATTCATTACTGGAATGCTGTTCCAGTGTTCATAGTTCAAGAGGGTGTTAATGAACAGGAGAAAGTTCAAAGAAGAATGCAATAATATTTGATGGCTGGAAAGCATATTTGATGCTGAAAGACAATGAGCCAAATCATTTAATTCAGTAAGAAGAGTGTCTAGAGTTTTTTTAGTTCAATATTTTACAAATAATATTTTTAAATATCCAAAATGAAAGAAAGATGAGGCTCATAGAATCATAAAATCAAAAATCAACTAGGTTGTAAAAGACCTTTAAGATTATCAAGTCCAACCATTACCGCAGGACTGCCAAGACCACCACTAAGCCATGCCACAGAGAATGAGAAAAAGGATCCTGAATCATTGGAAATGTTGGAAAGAAGTACACAGGATCACCAATTTTTGCTCAAGGGAATACTTTAACTACCACACTCTTTCCATTTGCTAATCATTCCTGAACTTCTAGATCTATAACAATATTTTAACATTGAACTTTATTTTCTTCTATGTTAGGTACTTAGGTTCTATACTCAGTAAAATCAGAAAAAGACAGTTTCAGAGAAGTAAATTTTCCAAAAGTAATAAACTCCCCATTTAATGTTAGAAGTAAGCCAAAGTGTTAAACTTACATCCTTTGTTTCTAGCAGAGAATATTAGTATACTATACTAATCACTAAATGAGTGATGTACTTATTTACACAAGTAAGTAAAGAGGTAATGGCTATCCTTCTAATTGGAATTAAAAGCACTTTCCTTTAGCTATGTCCATTTAAGGTCCCATGATGGCTTTAGGACAGACACAGTTCAATAGAAGAATCCATCACATGCAATATACTCCTTATGGAGCAAAGGAGTATAGTGATTGGAAAAGTTGACCTTCCCACCTGCTTGACCTGATCTTCATGCACAGAACCAAAGCATACACTTTAGATGCACAATGTACAAAATGCCCAGCTAACATACCCAGTTTCTCCTTGACTTGACCTGAATTGCTTCAGTGTTTGAAGTCTAGAAGTCATAGAATAAAGGCAAAAATACAAACTACAATCAAGCCCTTTCACTAATGAGTTCTACATTAGTATAATCAGGCCCCAGCTGTTGTCAGAAAAAAGGTATTAAATATTTACCATACTAATCAAATAGAATTCATCTGCCAACAGAGAAAGAAGATAGGGTGGCAGTATTTGAAAAGAAAATACAAAAGCATACTCATCAGAATATGCTCACGTACTCATTACAGTTTCTGTAAAAAGGCAGTACAAAGCTTAAAATTGAAATAAGGTGAATTAAGATGCTGTTCACTGATATTCTTTTAATAAAAAATTAAAGGAAAATTAATTAATACAATGGTAAAAAGATCACAAAAACATGTCACATGTTGTGTATAGTTGAAAAATAAACACAGGTAAGTTATTCGGCAATAATCCCTAGATGGTGATCCAGCCCCCACTTCATGGTGTATGCATGTCATATTTATTCATTAAAGTACTCTATAACTCTCTTATAGAATCATGTCTTGATTTTCCTAACATGCAGAGTACAATCAGATTGTATGTAAAACCAGGATTCTGGTCAAATACTGCTAAAGCAAAGTATATAGGCAAATATCTCTATATTGTAATTTGCCTCTGCTTCCTCCTGTTCAGCGGTCAGCATTTTTTATAGAACGAATTTATATATGGAACATACTGGGCTCAAGTATGCTACTCCAGTCCCCTGATCCAGTCCCCTTTTTTGATCATTGAGATAAAAATCACTTGTACATTATGGCTGTTAAACCAAGTAATAATAATGTTTATAGCCAGCTTCCTCAAACAAGTACACATTAATTTTAGAACAACCGTACTAGGCTAGCTCTTATGCTCATGACACTGTTTCCCTATGCATTCCCCCTACATCACCACCTCTTTTACCTAGTTCAGTAGAAAGAATTCTATCAACAGATGAGATTAAGGAGTCCTGTGACACAAGCAACAAGATGTATGGTCTCTTCTTTATAGATTTTACTGTCCTAAAATAATAAAGTTTATTTGCCAAAGTTACAAAGCAATAAAAACACTGTGTCATTCTGTGTAAGAGTGTTTAGGAGCTTAACTTTCAGTTTAATTCTTTTACAAGGCTTTCCTATTTCTCTGCTCATTACCAGAGAAAGACAAAATAAAAAGGTCTGGTGAAATAAAATGTGTTTCATGAAGAAGACAATGAAGAAGATCCCACATTTTACAAAGTAAACAGTAGGACTCTCATCCAGTGAAGTACTTGCAGTGATGCCTATTACTCACATAAAACCAGAATGGGTCATATTGGTCCCTTGAAAGAAGCATAAAGTCTCCCCTGTGCTAAATTTTTCAATTGAGAATCTCAAAATAGGTCATGAATAGAAATTAATTCAGTCTCTGCTTTTGATATTTTGACAACCAGTGTCTGCTGCAAGAGCATAAAGCAGAGGAAAAGGTTTCTCTCTGTGCAGCAAGGTAAGCATTCTGTATAAGCAGTGCTGTTAATGTCAGCTTTGTCCTGTCATTCAGATAATACAGGTGCCTGGGTACTTGAAGGAAAACATTTACAGCTGGCTTTAAGTTAGAAAATACTATGATGTTGGGAAATAAGAATCTACAAAAACTTGAACAGTAGTCCTCAAAGAAAACTACAGTTCTCCATTTAGACGGGGAAAAGAGTCCTAGGTTTTGTCATAACTGAGAAGAGAAGGGCCCAAATACCAGACTCCTCTAGATAGACCAAAAACCCACATTCTAATTTAAAGTTTTACTAATTAAAGTTTGGAATAAATTAGATACTCAATATAAGTTACAGGTTTACTATATGACATATAGTTCTGACATACAGTTCTGAGATATAAAGGTGGTTTTCTCCATGGCTGAGATTCACATGCTATGAAATGTTAAATTCCTATTTCAAGCATTATATGTTTAATATTCATAAAGAGAACACTTCAGATCGTAGGAGGTGCCACACTGACAGCTCTCAAGCATTAATTTCTCTAATTAAAAATAAAAGCCAGTACTGCTGCAAATAAGAGGTATTCAAAGAATAACTTCCCTACATATTTTAGTTTCTGTGACCCATTTTATGGAAGACAATAACACCATGTGAGTAGATCTTTAGTATTTCTGTCATGCTGATTAATGTAATTGGAGAAATACGGCTGAGCCTTCCCTGAGGAAGAAACAAGTCCAACCTTAATGAGTTTCCTTAATACTGCAACTTGGTTAAATAAAATAAGAATATAATTAAGCTTATTCAAATGTAAGACTAAACCAGAATGCCATTAACTATTGTTCAGTGCACTGAAGTGTGAAATACATGCTTTTATGTCTGCTGCAAAAACATGCACTTTTAACATTAAAGGCATGGGACAGCGTAATACAACAAAGAAAGGAAAAGATAAATAATAGATAAAAATAGTTTCAGTCCGTGACTTACATGCATAATATAATACATGAATGCACATGAGCAAGGGGAAAATAAAAACCCCAACAAACTACTTTGAAATACCAACAGAAAAAAAAAAAAA